>MPUH01000888.1:0-30552 GCA_001970955.1 Stentor coeruleus | reverse complement strand
CTATACGTTCTATGTCATATATTAGGGTGAATAACCATAATCTTATACTTACCATATATTTTACATTAAAAACTTAATTATCCTTATTATATAAAACATACATCTAGTATAAAAACTAATTATAGTTTACATTATAATCATTTCTATTAATTATGGATTCCAATATCGCGCAGCCCATATTAAATGAAAGGCACGAAACACGCATTAACTTCCTTAAGAAGGACAAGGTTCAGCTTTGTAAAAGACTTGAGGATGTTGAAGAAAGACTATCAAGTACAAAATCAACAATACAAAGACTTTTATCATACTGTTCTCCTAAGCTTGGAAGTGAAGAACAAAGCGCGATTTTAGATTATTTGATAGAAGAAAAGAATTATTTAAGCAAAAGAATTCTTGAAATTGAAAGCGAAAATAAAGAAGCATTAGAGAAATCCATAGAACAGAAAAAACGAATCAGTGAAATTATTCAGCGTGAGCCAAACATCGAAGGCGATTTTATGGCAAAACTAGAAGCAGTCCTTAAAGAAAGCAAAGAAAAGGAAGAGTCAATTCAAAAACTAAGCCAAAAAAATGAAAAAATCAGTAAAGAGTTTAAAGATCTAGCAAAATATCGTATGAATGCTTCAGTAAATCCTAAAGAAATTCCAATACTTCTTGAGAAAAAACAAAATGCTATCAAAAGGGTTGTAAGTAAAATTCATGATTACTCTAAATACCTTGATGGGGATATTTCGAATATAGAAGCGACAATTGAAAGAGACTATAAAGAATTATGCAGACTTAATTCTCAAGCAAAATTCCCATTCAAAATAATAAAACCATTAGAAGAGTTTCTAAAACCAACAATTCATAATTTAGTTCAAGCTGATATAAGAGCAAAGGTTGAAATAGCCCCAATAGATCCATCACATTATGGAAGTCTAAGTCTTAAAACAGCTCGTTCAAATAAAATTCAATCAAAACTTGAAGAAAAATTTATAAAAATAGAATCTCTTTGTAATGAACTAAAAACTGCTGAGATAATCAATCAATCTTTAAAAGAAGATAAAAATTACCTACTTTCTAGTTCAAATCATATAAATTCTAGAAGAGGGAATAAGCAAATAACATGCAAAACTAACTTTGTTGATTCTTTTAAAGGTGTGCATAAAAGAGTTGTGTCGAATCCATTGGATTATTGTTCAAAAGAGTTTTTTGATATTCCTCAAGTTAACCATGGGTCGAAGAATGATATTGAAGGAGACTTATCTAAAGCTTTAGATGACTTTTCTAGTGTTGAAGATAATTATTATGAAGCTCCAGGGGATAGCATTATAGACGATATTTTAGATATTTAATAAATAGAAAACAAATTAGCATATCATTATTAAGAAAATCTAATTGATTCTTGGGATAATTAACATAAAGAGAAAATTTGAATTATAGGAATTTACTTTTAAATATGAACACTTAGGGGAAATTTTTAATCTAGTTATAGTAATGAATATATTTTTATTATCTTATGTAAGAATATTTTTAATTTGGCCTTATTAGACTAGATGAAAAATATAAAGAAATCTAAATAAAGTATGTATATGAATAAAATCATATTTAAAATCAGATAAGCATTTATAAACTTGAATATTAAGTTATTATAAGTTATACTAAGTATCTATAGAATATCAATTCTTTACACTTACAGGGAAAACCTAAATTTTTTTTTTTTAATTTTTGATTTAATTGTCCCAATATTAGACCCTATGAGATTTCATATGATTTTGAAACAAGAGCATTGGTTTTATATTCTAATGACTTGTCCATGCTATTCTCTTTGATGAGTAACTTACCCGAATAAATTCCTATAAAAGTTGTGCTTTTTACTCTAGCAATATATATTTTGAAATATGCTAAATTTTTTATATCAAAGACAAACTAATTAAGTATAGGGTTAATAAATACATAAATATCTATTTTCATAAGACTTGATAATGCGTATTAAAAATCCAGATTAAAATTAGCTGTTTGTATAATATTTGACTTCCAAGCACATTTCAGTTACTTATAAAAAAATACAAAGAGGGTTTATTTGCATAACCTTCAAATGGTTTACTAATTTTTGCATGTAAATAATTACATAAAAAATGCAATGCTTTATTAAAACTTTATGATAATGATGCTTATAATTCTCTTTCAAGTACCTCTACTATCTTTAAGTCTCTCTTCACAAGGATGTCCAAAATATACTTGTTCATCCACTAACACAACCGAACTCAACGAAGTGTGTATTTCCCAATCATCTACTTCAAATTACAATCTAATCCCTTGCTCATCTGGTTTGACCTGTGAAATCCCAGGTCCAGGTCAAGAAAGTACATGTTCTAACCTAACATTTTCATCATCTCTCTCATTTCCTGGTGAAAAATGTTTCAATGATACAGACTGCATAACCAGTAAATGCTTAGACTCATATTGTTCTGGTAGTTTAGAAGGTGACTCTTGTACAAAAACAAAAGACTGTGATATAGGACTAGTCTGTAAAAGTTCAATATGCATTCTTCTTAAAGAAATAAATGAAAAAGGTTGTCGTAACGATTTTGATTGTGTAAACAATGCAGGATGTAATTATATAAGTACCTCTACAGATGGAGAATGTATTGAGTATTTTTCCTTAGATGAATATACAGAAATAAAATATTGTTATGGGAATAAAAACCTTTTATGTAAATCTGGAACTTGTGTAAACAATAATGGTACTTTTATATGTTTACCAGAATTATCTAATACTTTACAATCACCATATGAATGTAGTATGTCTGATTATTGTTATTCTGAAGAAGATGGACTTACTGGAATAGCTTTGATAGGAAAATGTGAGTGTAGTTTAGATGGGAAGTCTTATTGCTCACTGTTTCCTGGAGACCCTGAAACTTATGATTATAAAGTTCATAGAAAAGCTTGGTTAAATACTAAAGAGATTCATATGTGTCATAGTGAGAGAAGGTTTTCAGCTGAATGTATGGATGATATTTGGGATTCAAAAAAATATAGTTATTGGTATTATGAGAATTATGTTAATTTGTATGCGCAGACTAAAAATGCTGATTCTTGTTCACTTTCTATATATTATCCTAGTTATAGTGAGGTAGTGCTTACATTTACAAGTTCATTTGGAGAACTTTTAGCTTTTGGATTAGGGGCTTATTTAGTTATTTAACAGGCTTTATGTTTTAGTTTGATTTTTATAGAAAAATTGATGAGAAAAATTATTAAGTTTATATGGAATATATTAAAATGGTTTGTGTGTGCATGTTGAATATTCAAGAATTTTAGACTATTAGGAATTTTTTATAGAATTAATATTGTTTTATATGATAATTTAAGTATAAGATCTATAATCAAGCATCATAAGCTAATTTTTGAGCTTAAGCATCCTTGGATTTTATATCCTTATTTTTCTTGCTCACTAACTCTTATAATTTTTTTGATTTTAGACTGCAAACTTTAGTAACCTTCGGAGATTCTAAAAAATGCCAAAATTTTGTTTATGGAAAATCTGATATAACTTTAGCATTTAATATAAGTACACCCAAACCCAATAGAAAAATCCTACCGAAATCTTCTACATTCAATACCTCCCTTCTGTAACTTTATCAAATCTTACCCAAATTCACTATTAAAAAAGTTATAATACTACACATAGCAAACCAAAATCATAATTTTCACATCTTATTCCTAAACCCAATCTTCAAACTACATCAAAAACCCCTTAACACTAAAAAAAAAAAAAATTACAATCATAAAATTCCATTCTTCACTAATAAATGGCAGAGGTTACTTTTCCTACTAAGTCTTCATTCTTCAACACTCTTAGTAAGCTTATTGATACTTGTTCTAAATCTCCTAAGCTTCTAGAAATAATCCAAGGGCATTTCCGGGCCACCCAATCCTCAAATTTTACTTTTTTACCCGACATCCAGGGTTTTGATTCACAAGAAAATTTAGAAAATGAGTTCATTGATTATATCAACATATCTTTAGTTCCAATTTCCCCTCAAGCAATGATCTCAGATAATCCAAATTATATATCAGAACCTCAAGGTGACCCTGACAGAATTTATATGGATGGTTGTTTTGATCTTATGCATTCTGGGCATTATAATGCTATAAGACAAGCCAAAGCTTTAGGGAAATTTCTAGTTGTAGGTGTTCATTCTGATGCAGAAATCGCAAGAAATAAAGGCCCACCGGTTATGAATGAGCTAGAAAGATATACTTTAGCTAGGTCTTGTAAATGGGTTGATGAAGTTGTAGAAAATGCTCCATATTCCCCTACAATTGAATTGCTGAATAGTCTTAATTGTCGATATGCAGCTCATGGAGATGATTTGAGTATAAATGAGAATGGAGATGATTGTATGTCAATCTTAAAAAGAGCAGGCAGATGCAAGATTTTCAAAAGAACTGAAGGAATATCAACAACACAATTAGTTGGTAAACTTTTGTTGATGACTAAAGATGTATGGGAAAAAGTAGACACTCCTGTAACCTCAAGTAGTGTCTTTGCTAAAGAAGTTGAAACCACAACTCAAGGAAACAAGAAGCATTTATTGACAACATCAAGAAGAATAAGTGAGTTTTCAAACAAAAAAGAACCAAAGCCAGATGATATTATTGTTTACATTGATGGGACATTTGATTTGTTTCATATTGGGCATATTGAGACTTTGAAAAGAGCTAAAAGCCTTGGAAATTATCTGATTGTTGGAGTTCATGACGATGAGACAGTGAATAAGTATAAAGGATCAAATTTTCCTATAATGAATTTGCATGATAGAGTTATGTGTGTGCTTTCGAATAAATATGTTGATGAAGTTATTATTGGTGCACCTTGGGTTGTTAGTAGAGAACTTATTACTGGATTCAATATAAAAATTGTCGTTCAGGGAACTGAGTTGAAATCAGACCCATCGCTTAAAAAGTGCAGAAAAGGAAGTATTGATGTGGACGATGATCCTTTCACTATATCTAAAGAACTTGGTATCTACCATGAAATCGAAAGTGTGAGCAAAATCAGCACCCAAACCATAATCGACCGGATTATAGACAACCGAACGAACTTTTTCAACAAATTCAAAGTTTTTACTCAAAAAGAAATCAACTATTACCAAAACAAAGAATTTATCCAAGAAGTCTAGTATCTTTAGCTAAAACTAGTTTTTTTTAATTATCTCTCCTAACAGTTAGCTCATATAAAAAACTATGTAAACATAAAAATGCAGTCATCCTTATCAGCATCTCGTATACCTAAAAAAGTATCTACTCATAGAGCAACATTTTCTATATGTAATGTTGGACAAGAACTTCCTGCACATACTTCATTGACTAAAATTGTTGAAGCAATAAATAATGCTAATGATGATAAAGCTCTAAATTTCTCAAGGGTTATTCATAGATCTTCAGATACAGAAAGACTTAATGATGTTAATAGAAACCCTAAATGCTTAAAAGCTTTACCAAAACGTCTTATTAATGGACGACAACATAGAGCTTCTCCGTTTAGTATTGATAAATCTTCGGAACATAAAGAAAAAAACAAAATACCACTTATAAGAGAAAGGCCTAAGGGTTCGTTAAGCTATAAACATTTGAAGGACCTTTCAAATGTTGTAACTAATTGCTTGAGCCAGGCTAATGTTCCTGGAAGAAAAGGAATGCAAGGGGTTATGCTTGTTACTGTTCATAAATATGATAGGACTTATTTTAAGAGAAAATTTGTCAAGTGCGACTCAAATGAAAAAATTGAATTTACGCCTGAAAAATGCTTTAACTGCAAAGCTTTGAAAATAAATAATTAATATAGATGAGATGATGAAAAAATATTAGGAGTTTTTGTAGATTTTGATGATGATTTTTACCTTTTTTGGTAAGATTTTGTATTTTGAATAGTAAATTAAGTATTTTACTGTTGTTTGATAAGTTTATGAATTTATAATTTTTGGTAGAAATATTGGGACTAGTATGGGTGAAATAAAAGATATGAAGAATAGGGATTATACTATAAATTATAGTAATGGTTTTTTAGTTAGAATATAGTTTATTACTATAAAATGACATAAAACGATTTTTTTTTGAATTCTAAAAATCAAATAATATACGCAACAACAAAGCTATATACACAATCATAAATTCCTCATCCTAAAAAATACTCATTTATTCTAATATTCATTACAAACATCTAATTACAAAACAAAATTACCTTTTTTACTCCCATTTCTTACACTATATTTTATAATTCCATGGAGTTAACATATATCGAAGGCAGCGTTGTGAGAACTATAAGAAATCTTAAAAAAGTCCAAACCATCAGCGACTCTTTTTCAACAAGAACCAACACCCCATCACAAGAAATGCAAACAATTGATGTTATTTCAAACCGAGAGGAAATAAAACACATATTAGCTGATACAACTCCAGCAGAAATTTATGATATTATAAAAACTGACAATATAATAGTTCGCGATTTACTTATGGAACCCCAGCTAAGTACAGCAGTGGTTAGAAGGATTGAGTCAAAAATCTTAGCTTTCAAGGAAAGTAGTAAGATCCAAGATGCCAAACGAAGCATAAATGCAAAAATTGAAGAAAGGATGAATGCACTTAGAAAACAACTTGAATCTAAAGAGCATGAAGATACTAATTTATAAAAATAATAGCTAACTATTATTAGAGTATAAATGGTGGTAAAAGATAGGATTTAGAAAAATATGATTTAATATTATTCGAAAGTATTTTTAGTTGTTGGATTTTTCGTCCTTTTATCCTTAGGCGATTTAGAATTAACTAATATTTTTTTCTGCAGATAATCTAATAATAACTATGCAATGAATATTGAATTACAAATAGCTTTATTTATCAACTTCAAAGATTTTTCAGGAGAAATATCAGTACTTAATCTAGTTCTTTCACTAACAATATTCCAAATATATTTTCTCAACATTTCATTTGAACTTTTGCATTTTCCTTACATTTATTTTCAATTTTATTCACCTCCTGAGGTGAATATACCTCTAAAAACTTACCTCCAATCTATATAGTTTATATCTTACTTATAACCATTCTATGCTTCAATTTAAAAAACATCCTTTTTTATCCAAAAATATAAATCTTATAGAAACAGCCATAAATTCTGATATTGATTTAGCTTGATTGATATTTTTTTATTCATTTTCTATATTTCCTTAACAGTTAAATTTTATTATAAACTGATACCTTTTAGTTTAAATTTATTTTTCTAGTTCTAAAGCTCTAATATCGTTAGAAGTTTTGACTGCTTTTTTTTTAAGTTTCATGTTTTCTTATTGTAGTTCATAAGCATATGGAAAAGGTTTTCTTGAGAGAGCTGGTTTTTGATGTAGTTAAAATTTCATAGGTTTTAAGAGTTTTCTATAAAGATGTTTTGGAGCTGGTCTTTTAAGGATTCACAGAGGTTTTCGTTTTATAGAACTGTCTTTCAAGATCCTTGTAGAAAATAATACTTAAGTATTTTTATAATAATTTTATATTGGAATATAAGTAAATAAGCTGATTTTTCTGATAGTATTTTCTTTTAAACTAATTTTTTCTTGTAATACTCTATTGATTTCTTCTCGATAGTTTTTCATAACACTTCAGATTCTTTAAAAGCACCCTAATTATCTTCAATTCTTTTCTTCCTAGCTTCACCTGATCCTCTAATTTGTTCATGTATACTATCAACAAGATTTTTATAATAACCTTCAATATCCTCAATCTTCCTATCTTAAAACTTCAAAGCCTCATATTTTTTATCCTTAGCAAGTATTTTAGTTTTTCCAACTCTTTTTAGAAAGTTTTCATGTTTCAAAGTAAATTATCATATATTTCTTCAAATGCTTTCTGCTAACCCAAGATATTTCCTTACTTAATTCAGATTCTTTAAGTTAGACTTGTAATATTGTAATGAGTTTAAGTTTTTATTTAACTATTTGAGAACTATAAGTAAATAATCTATGCCGATTATTTCCTTTGGATCATCAAATAAAGCTAGGCCTAGGGTGTTTTTGTCAATTTCTTGAGGTACATCAAGTTTGGGGATATCCAAGAATATCTTCTATGAGTGAATATGCATTTTTTATATAATGAAATTCTTCTTTTGATGATGGGTCTATTATAGATTTGTCTTTGGTTTCTAGGCGCAAATAGAACTTCCCTGAATTGATTTTCTTATACTGTCACAATTTTAATTGCTGCTCATCTTGGCTTGGTCTGATTTGCTAAAACCACATTTTTTCAAACAATTTATCTCTTTGAAATGGCTCAAGAGAAAATTAGTCTTGGCCTTACATTTTTATATATAAAATATGCTATCTGATTAGCGAAACACATTTTTCATACAAAATCAAGCATTTTATGATATTTTCCAACAATTTCCTTAGCCAATCCACATTTTATGTTGAAAANATACAAAATCAAGCATTTTATGATATTTTCCAACAATTTCCTTAGCCAATCCACATTTTATGTTGAAAATACCATAAAATTCTAATCTCCCAATCAAATTCCTTGAATACCATCAAGATTCTCATCAAGATTCTACTAAAAAAAATAATAAAAAGTTCTTCTTTCTACTTATATCTGCAACATATCAAAAGCATAATCCAAATCTTCCAATTTTTCTAATAAAATCTTTTCCAAATTATTAAAATCTCCATACCTATAAAAAGCTTATATTATTTGCTTTTTGAATTAAAACTAACAGTAAAAGGCCTTGCTAAAGTAAAACTTGGGATCTTGTAATTTTTTTGCCAAGGCTTTTTGATATCTACGCAAGCTTCTCTAGTTGTATTCGCACTTGCCTTGCGTTCAAGGATTTTAAATTCAGAAATTTTGTTTCTTATTGATTTAAGTTCGCTAAACATTTCTTTGGTCGTGATTTTTGTAAGGCTTTCATTTTTTATAGGCAATTCCTGTCGATTTTTTGGGTTTTTTTCTTCTGAAATGGCTTTTGTAGAGTCGAGGATTTTGAATTTCCCAATACCTTCTTCTCGATGTTTTGATATACGATCTAATAATTCGTTTGGGGATTTGTTATCATGTCTTGGTTTTACTATATAGGCTACAGCTTTTTCTAGGATTTGCATTACTTGTATGGTCTTTGCTGATAAAGTATCAGTAGTTTTTATAGATTTTAGACTTGGGTTTTTTATGTAAAAATCATTTATTTCATCACGGTTCTGGACAAAAAGGACACTGAGTCGTGTGAGGATATCTTGGAGAGCTTGTATTATCTGTTTTATACGATCTTTAAAAATACTATTTCCGATTGTGTTGAAGTTGGTTATAAGGATTTTAGGTTGAGCTGAGTCTTCTGCGCATCTGTTTTCTAAGTCAGAAAAATCTGTGAAAAGACAGGAGATACTATCAGATTTGATCATATGTGAGACTAAAGATATAGTCTTATCGTTTTTTATGTACTTAGAAAGTGCGTGCTCAATATCATTAATCCCAATAGCAAAGCTCATAATTTCTTCAACTGTTTCCACTTCTGTCTTAAAAGTTTTTTTCTTCTCACTGCCAATCAAAGACTTCTTATGTTCCTTTTCAACAAAATCCTTCTCCTTCAGCCCTTTCCCCAACTCTTCTTTATCTTGTTTTTCAATAAACCCCTTTTGAGCTTTTTTAATAACATTTATCGCAAGGACTATAGTATTTTCATTACTATGTAAAGCTGAATTATAAGTAATCCCTTGCATAATCCTACATACAACATTTCCTAAATTAAGTAACTGAAGATATGTTTTCATAATCAACAACTGAGACTCAGTAAAAAGCATATTATAAAGTGATTCTCCACGATTCTCAAGTGAAACTTTAAGTTGATTATATGTCATTGATTTACCTATATTAAACCCTGTAGAATTTAAAGATGCTGATCTCAGATAATCAAGTTCTTCTTTTATTGCATCGCATTTACGTTGTTTTTCCAATTGTTCTTCAGTTAAATTCTGAAATTTCACACTAAGTGAGTGTTCTTGGAATTTGAATTTTGAATAAGAGTTTATAATGAAAATAATGTTTTCTTCAGATAAAGGCTCTAGAAAATCAGGACAGTCTGGGATGTAGCTTTTGATTAGATCAAGTTGTTTTTTTATTATACTGATTTCTTCTTTAGAAATACTGGTTTGTCTTGTGTTTTTCTCGCTGGTTTTTATCCGCTCTTGTAGTTTTTTCAACACTTTTTCTTTGTGAATTTTGTTTTCCTATTTACCCAGTACTCTAGATTTGAGGTTTTCTCTGCTGATTTTATTTATGCAATCTTGGACTTCTTTTTCATGATGGTCTTTGATGGTTTTCCATTTTTCCATAGCTTTTTGAAACTTTTTTTGGTCTTTTTCGATGTATTTTCTGAGTTTTGACAGGTCGATTTGGGCGGTTTGCATGCTGTAGAAGGCTTTTTGTTTGGTTTCCATGACTTCATTGTGCTTTCTTTCAATATCTTTATGGATTTTAGATAATTTTTCAAGTCTTTCTTTTAGGACGAGCGTGCTTTTTATGATGTTATTTTTGCTTTCTATGAGGATTTCTGTATTTGATTCTTCTTCTTGGATTTTTTCGTCTTCAGCTTCAAGTTGATCTCTTAGGTCATCAAGTTTTTCCTCTTCGTTATGGAAAGATGACATGATTGGAGTACTTCCGCTGAGGTTTTTTGGTGAAACGATTGAATAGCACTTTATTAAATCTACTATGCTTGCAAGCTTTTTTTCCTTCTTTTTATTGTCGTTCACAATCTTATTCAGCGCAGATTTCAAAATCTTGCCTTCCTCATTCAAAGTCTCTCCTTCCCTGTTTAAAGTTCTATTAGCAACCGTATATTCCATACTAAGCATTTCCTGGACTTTATTCACCTCGTTCTCTAATTCAAGTTTCTGATTACTTGCCTGCATGTTTGCAGTACTATTTGGGGATATAAAAAGCGAAGAAAGCCTGCGATTAAAATCCGTACTTTTCATATAAATAATTATAAACCTAGGTTAATCTAACCTTTACCAAAATCTGCAAATCCACTCATGTAATCGATTTTTTACTATTAAAATACTATTATTTGTCCTAAAATATTACTTAATAAGGTCTGAATTCCACATTCGGGTTGATTTCTCCTTTAATCTGACTATTCAATTGAGATACACGAGCTTCACCTTCAAGTGTTGTCTCAATTGCTAATGGTAAAAGAAGCACAACTGCACCAACGCTTAGCCCCCAAAGAGCTTTTTTTGTCATTATCCAACTTTTACTTGAGTAGTGGACTATATATGAATTCCAGAATTTGCCTAAACGTGAGGTACGAAAATCTCTTATAAGTTTACGATACCTTGGTTCTGTTTTCTGATGATTCATATTTATATTAGATTCATATGTTTGGGTTAATTAATGGATTTGACGCAAATAAAAGTTGTTTTATTAGGGGATGCTTTTGTGGGGAAGTCAAGTATTTTGTATAGGTTTATGACGGGAGGGTTTAAAGATGATGGCGACCCTACAATTGGAGCGAGTTTTATTGGGAAAATTATTACTGTAAAGAACAAGCCAGTGAAACTTAATATTTGGGATACAGCTGGGCAGGAGAGATATAATTCGTTTGCAAAAATGTATTGCCGAGATGCTCAAGCTGTGATATTTGTTTTTGATTGTAGTAAGATGCAAACATTTCATAGTCTTGAGTATTGGAGTCAGTTACTTACTGAATCATTCTCAGAATTACCCCCAAGGTTATACATAGCAGCAAATAAATGTGATTTGCATACTTTTGAAGAATATCCTCAAGATATGTTAGATTTTTCCTATAAATACAATGCGGATATATATCAAGTATCAGCTAAGCTTAATATTGGCATTGAAGAACTTTTTATTAAAATTGCAGAAGCTGCTTTGTTTATCCCGAACTTAAACAGAAAGATATCTTTAAGCCCAGAAAAACACTCATCATCAACCATTATCGTTAAAAAATCTAAGTGTTGTTGAATAATAAACTGTTATTAAACTCTTTTTTTTTATATAAAAATTATGATTTTTGTAATTGCTTATAAGCATACTTTTGATATTTTTATTAGTATTTAAATGATCTTTCAATACTTCACCATTTCATATTCTATATTTTTTGTGTGGCGATGAATACTATTACACTAAACATGCATCTCTTTCAAAACTCATCCACTTACTATAATCTCATCTAGGACGAAAATTTAAAATTAGTATAAGATGCCTTCTATGTACTTTTATAATTCTTTTTTATTCCAACCAGATAGACTTATTATAATCAACATACATTTTATCCCTAAACCGTAAATAATAATATTAAAATGTATATAAAATATGAAGTATATCAGAATTCCTACAAAATTTCAGGTTGATATAATAAGCATATATAGAGTCTTAATATTTAAGTATATTGGAAATTATAAAAGAATTATATGTAAATAAGGTTGATTATAAAGACAATATTTACTCAGAGACCTGCTTATATGTGGCAGATTGAAAAAAATATTGGAAGAATGATTAATTCTATAATTTTTATGAGTTAAATGTGCTCGTTGAAATTTTTCTATAAAATTTTATGAAATTAGGAACTCAGTGTAAATATTTGATTTTCAATATAATTGATACGTAATACTTGATTTATTGATGTGGTTTTGATTAAAGATATCAGAAATAGGCAAATTTTTTTATTAGTGTTAGAGAATTTTATTATACTATCTTATTAGTAATATTTTTGGGTTTTTATAAAGACTATGCAATTATAGAATAAAAGTTTATGCATAATCCAAGAAGAAAAGTTTTATGATTTTAATAATCCTAAAAATTATTATGATAATTTTAATATTTTTTTATTAGGTTGTAAGTTTAATCTGCAATTATTATTTTATATGTAGCCATTAAGAATTTTTCAGTGTATTTGTATATTTTTCAGTGATCTTATAAATTTACCTTTTAATTACAAAATTGAATACCATTTTGATATAATTTCGCAATGCAAGTTTTCAATTTAGCATCAAAGTTTTTATCCGGGAATTTTAGATATTCAATTATTAAAAACAAAATAATATTTATACATGATTTCTCTCTCTTAAAATCAATAAAACTACAAAATAAATATAAAAAACTATAAAACTAAAAAATCAGTATATCTCAGAAAAGCATATTACAAAATATTATCCAAAAACTTCATTCTTTAAAAGGCCTCAAAAGTTTTTTAACATAATTTCTCTAAAAAGCCCAAAAATTTCCTAATCAACAAGCTTTAAACCTGTTACAAACTAACTTAATTTCCCAATCTAATCNCATCTCAGAAAAGCATATTACAAAATATTATCCAAAAACTTCATTTCTTTAAAAGGCCTCAAAAGTTTTTTAACATAATTTCTCTAAAAAGCTCAAAAATTTCCTAATCAACAAGCTTTAAACCTGTTACAAACTAACTTAATTTCCCAATCTAATCGTCAAAATAGCTTCTTCATATCATTTTTTTCAATTATTTTAATTTACTCCTTTCAATTATCTTAAAACTTTATAAAAAAAACTGGAAAAAAATGATAAATACACAAACTATAATAATAACAATGGGTTGTGGGAGAACAAGTAACATGAACCTAATAATCCAACCTTTTCAACGTATAACAAAAGACTACACCGAACTCGAAGATCAATTTTCAGGCCAAGGTGTTAAAAAAACAAAATCTTGGAAAGCTCTAATAACCAAAAAAGACTTAAAAATCAAAAGGCAAGAATTTTGGGACTACCAAACTAAAACAAATAGAAAAAAATCATGGGTTTATTTAAAGCAAATAGTAGAATCATCTGAATCTGAAGCAAAAGTTCTATTGTCTATAGGAAAATTCAAAACTCTTGACTCGTCAATGAACATATGTATCAGCCCAAAAGGCCATAGATATGAAATTCCATCTTTTGTATTAGTAGATCCATTAGAGTTTGCTGATGAAATCAAAGGAGAAATCTTGAAAAAAAACATCCCTGAAGATCTGATCGCCATAAAGCTCAGAATGGCGAATTCTGTAACTGATTTCGATATTAAACTTAGCAACAGTTCTACTATAAAAAACTTAAAAAGCTTAATTTTCCAACACAATGAAGGGTTCAAAGATCAGGACCTAAAGTTTTTTTTCAATGGGCGACTATTACAAGACCATAACGAATTACGAGATTATGGAATTACTAACGATATGGTAATAACCTTATATATAACTAAAATATTCGAATAGTTTTTCTAAACCTAAACCGGGAAAACTCTTCCACAAAACCTCATATCAAAAGCCAAAACCCCATAACCCCATCTTCTAAGCCTCTAGTCAAAAATCATAATTTATTTTTTTCCGAGGGCATTTCATAAGCCAAAGTCAAATAACGTTTTATAATAATAATGAAGAATTCAAATAACATGTAAAACCTATACAGACTCAACATAAAAACCTCAACCTGGGCCCGAGACTCCCACGGACTTTATGACTACGAATCCCACAGCACGTTTAAAAAACAGTTTTCCGCAACTAAAACCTGCTACATTGTCAGAGTGGGTACTGAAGTACAGCAAACATTGAATCTAACAGAAGCCCCAGGACAAGAAGATTTCACCCCTCTTTGCATGGTTTCTCTTGAAAAAAACGAGTTTTCAGTCCTTTGGCTCAATGAATACTTATGGAGTGTTGTGAAAACCATGAGGACTAAACATGGCCCAGGGGTAGCTTTAGCTCTAGATGATGTTGTTAAACTAGGCCGAGTGAGCTTTAAAATCACAGCTTTAAGAGCTTCACCTTATCAGGAACTTAGTGATAATACTCAAGATAGTGAGGATAGCTTTTTACAAGAAAATCAAGAAAAAGGTGTCTGTCGTATTTGTCTGTCTGATGATTCAACGGCCCAAAATCCATTAATAAGTCCTTGCAAGTGTATCGGGTCTATGAAATATATACACTTAGGATGCTTACAGAAATGGATTGCCTCAAGAATGGTGGTCAGAAACACATCAAATTGCATGACTTACTCGTGGAAATCCATGGACTGTGAAATCTGCAAATCAAGCTTTCCTTTTAAAATAGGCAGCAACGATAAAGATCTTGAACTGTTTAAAATAGACAAACCTACTGCACCGTTTATAGTCTTAGAAGCTGTAGGAAGTGATAGAAATAGAAATCGTGGGGTTCATGTTATAAGTATTAGCAATGATAACAGTATTACTTTGGGTAGAGGACATGATGCTGATGTTCGTATTTCAGATATATCAGTATCTAGATGCCATGCTAATGTGAAATTCAAAGATGGGAGTTTTATATTAGAAGACAACAATTCAAAGTTTGGAACTCTTATAAAAAGCGGTAGTAAGCTCATGGTACAGAGCACTGGGGCATTAGTGTTACAAGCTGGGAGAACAGTGTTGTCTATGTCGACAAAAAACAACTCAAATGATCTACCAGATCTACATTAGGGCATATGGAAAATTAATATTATCCTCTTAAGTCTAGCGATTATATAAGAATAATGATCTTTTCACTAATAGTAGTTGTTATCCCAGCACTAGCTTTACTTACAATGCCTTTAGTTCCATCAGCAAAAACATATAAAAACCTGTCTATTACTGATGACTCAAACACTGAAGATTTTAGAATGTATTATTCGATTGTATTGACTAAAGGGACTCCTGGAAAAAATATCTCTTTAGTTCTCGATACAGCTTCAGCTTGGCTTTTGTATTATGGATCAGCCAATAGCTCAGAGTCATCTACAGAAGTTTGTTATAACAATTCAACAAGAATTTTATATCAAAGTTGTGAAATTGTTGGGAAATTATGCTCAGATAGATTTAAAGCTGATGACTTGTTGGCGAATTCACAGGTTTATGTTGGGATTTCAAGGCAAGATGCGGTTTTTGCCTCTTGTGATGGGGTT
Source organism: Stentor coeruleus (assembly GCA_001970955.1). NCBI lineage: Eukaryota > Ciliophora > Heterotrichea > Heterotrichida > Stentoridae > Stentor > Stentor coeruleus. Next base: position 14,601 of record MPUH01000888.1, on the reverse strand, counting down.
TTAGGTTTATCTTTTAGTAGACTGTCTCATGGGTTTTGGCCTTTTCTCTCGACACTTAAGAAAGAAGGAAAGATTAAAGAGCAGGTTTTTTCGATTTATCTTGGAAATCAGAGTTATTCACAAAATTATCCTGTTATGACGATTGGAGGATACTCTGATGACTATGGTATAGGCGAAGAACGTATAATCCCAGTTTCCAGCTATGAAGGGCACTGGATGATTGATATAGAAAGTTTAGGATTAGGATCAAACACAACAAATTTCACAGGAAAAGGGATTTTTGATTCAACATTCGATGCAATTTCGTTACCAGAGAATTCATATAATACTTTTGTATCAATATTTTCTCAGAAAACCCCAAATGATACTTCCAATTACCCATATTCATTTCCTTGTGACTATCAAAAAGTTCACAGCTTACAAAACTTAACTTTTCTTATTGCTGGATATGAGTACCTTATTACCCCTAATAATTATGTTAAAGTCCAAGAAGACTTTTGTACTTTGCGTGTTGCTAAGTCACAAAATAACTATATCAGACTTGGTTTGCCGTTTTTTAGGGAATATTATTTAATATTCGATTATGAAGTACCTGAAATCTTAACTTATAAGGCTGCAGACCCAGAAAAAGCTTTGAAATTTAACACCCTTTATATAGTTGGGATTATTGTATTAGGGGTTATTATTATCATACCTTTATGCTTTTATGTTATGCTTTCTAAAGTCCAAGGGGTCGCAAGTGAGCCTTTAAGTTACGAGAAAATACCTAATTAATGGATTTTTATAAGGAATTATGTGGTTAATTAATGCAGATTTATGATTAACTGAGGACTTTAAGTGTTTTTTTGTTTTCGTTTAAGTCCTTCATTAATCCAAGGGTGTTCAAGACCTTCAATTGGTTTCATGCGTAATTCTGGTTGCCATATCAAACACCTTTTCACGAAATCTAAAAACACTTCTGAACACCCTTGGAGGATTTCTTCAAGATTTCTGGTCCCTGGTTCTTTTTTGATCCCTTTTTTGTTTGGGATTATTTTTGGACACATATTCTCATCAAAAAACATCTCACGCTTGGTCGCCCTAGTTATCACAGCCAAAGGAGGTATACCTAAGACTTGCATTATATATATCAGCTGTATATGTTCTGATTCCCCAGGGAATAATGGTCTTCCAGTATACAATTCTGCTAATATACACCCTAAGCTCCACATATCAATCGCTGTAGTATATGCAATCCCCAATATAATCTCTGGAGCTCTATAAAACCTACTCTGTATATAATAATAAATCCTTTCTTGTTCAAAACAACTACTCCCAAAGTCAATAATATTAATTAAAGCTTTTTCTGTATCTTTAAGTAATATATTTTCTGGCTTTAAATCACAATGTATAACTTTTTGTTTTGCTATATATTGCAAACATACTAATAATTGTACTGAAAATCTATGGATCAATGTTAAAGAGAGCCCTTCGAAATTGTTTTGCCTTAAAAGTTCATACAAATTAAGACTTAGTAGTTCAAATGTTATGCATATATGCCTGCGGAATATAAAGTAGTTTTTTATTTTCACAACATTGTATTTTCCTTCTATATCGTTTTCTCTTAGTTGTTGGAGGATTTTGATTTCTACAGCGGCTTGTTGATGAAACCTTTTTTTATTTTTTATGATTTTCAATGCAACTTTTTCTTGTCTTTTGTAATCATAGCATTCAACGACTTGGCCAAATGACCCTTTGCCTAGGAGTTTAATGATTTCATATCTATAAGCAACATGATCACCTAAAGTTATAATATAATCGCCTCTGTCATCATCATAACCATTGTTGTTACCTTCTAAAAAAGGTTTGATTTTGTTTGGACAGCCTAGAAAATATACAAACTGATAATCTTGGACTTCGACTTGTTCGATTTTATTGAATTCATTAGGAAAATATGCTATAGCCGCTTTTGGAGCCATAGGGAATTTCGCATCATGTTTTATTGAAGTTGGTCCAGTTCTTAGTGATGTCCCTGATATGTTTATAGAGATTTGTTGGGATACATTCCGAGATAGTCTGTTTAAAGAGACAACTTGTTGAAGATTTTTAGGTGTTGACATTGAGCATTTTGTTGAAGAGGGCATTTTAAGTTCAAGGTTTAAAGATGAATTCTTGGTGAAAGACTGTGGAGAACGTAACTGACCTTCTTTACCTCTATGATACCCTCCGTTATTGAATTTTTTTTTCAGCTTCGATTCCATATTTTATCTAAACGACATTTCTGGGCTTTTTTCATGAATTCTAACAGGGCTTTTTGAGACTTTTTGCAGGAATTTATTGGGTTTAGGGCTTGGATCAAGATTTTAGATGGGCTTTTGGGTAAAAAAAAATTATTGGGGAAAATTGTTGTGGTTTTTGGATGAAATTAGGTGGGATATTGAGGGAAAAAATGTTTTTTGGGTTTTGCAAGATGCTTGGATTGTAAAGAGCAGAGAAGGATGATATTTTGGAATGAGGTGAATGGGATTTAAAATATTTTATGAGAATTGTATACTTGTAGAGGAATATAAAGAAAAAATTATTGAAATATAATAGTTTTTATTGGCAAAAACATAATTTTTAATTATAGGTATGATATTATGATTTTGATTATATATACTTTTAAGTATATTTGATTAATTGTATGTTAATATTTCATATAATATCACATATTAGTTTTAAAATAGGTACCAAAACCTAAAGAATATTATGCCACCTTTACAATATAAATATTATATCACGCCAATCACTTATGAATCAAAATTTGATTATAAATTATATACAAAAAAAATCACTATTTCTTATAAACTCACAACATATATCCTATCTAATCATCCTATATCTCTTATATCATCCTATTAAAATCACAATATATCATCTCATATTCTAAAAAAAAAACCTAAACCATTTCTATTTATCCTACTCCTAACTTCCATCTTATATTTAAACTATTTCTTACTATTTATCTTTTCTTCAATTTCTTAGCTCTCTTATCTTTCTTTAATCTCTTATCAACAAATCTAGTATTCCTTCCCCCTTTTCTCAATGTCTTTCTATCTTTATGGAAACTCCTTGAATACACATATCTTTTCTCAGGTTTACTAGTATGTATTTCCTTCTTATACAACTTTTGTAATTGTTGAAGTTTTATAGACTCAGAAATATCAGTTTGGTTTGCAATAGCTTCAGCTTTAGGTTTTAAATTATCAAGTCTTTTAGATAATCTTCGTTTCCTTCTTGCTATAGCTTCCATAACTTTTTTTGAAGGTCTTTTATTGTATTCTTCAACTTGTCTACGAGCTTCTCTCATTTCTTCTCTAGTAACTGGTAATGATGGTGTGTAATGCTTTTTTTGGTCTTTTACAAACCATTCAGGTAACTTATCTGGATCTTCGAAATTATAACGATTATAACTTGATTCTAATATTTCTCTTCTTCTTTTCTTTCTAAGCATTGCTGTACCTAAAGCTATTGTTTCAGCTAAAGCTTCTTCATCATTTTCTTCTGGGTACTCTTGTGGGACAATTAGAAAATCGTCTTTGGTTTTATCTTTATCACCTTCTTTCATCTGTTTTTTTGACATTTTACGTTTCTTTTCCTTTTTAACTTTTTTAGCACCTTGTCCTTCAAGTTCTTCATCAAATTTTTCAAGCTCATTGAACTCTTCTCTTTGGTACCAACGTGATGCTTCTTCTTTTTTCATGCTTTCTTCTAGCATTTGTTCTAATACAACTTCGTCACCATCTTCATTTATTTTGCGCTTTTTTTTAAGTTTTTCTTGTAACTCCTGATCTTCCTCATAGTCGTTTAGCGCTTTTTCCATGAAATCGATTTTTTCTTCATCATCAAATTCTAATGATTCGTTATCTTCGTAATACAAATCATCATTTTGATCTTCTGGGTCTGTATATTCAACTTCTTCTAAATCTTTTCCTAGTTCTGGATCTTGGGTTGTAAATAATTCTTGACCTTCATAGACATTTTCAAGTTTCGTTTGACCTTTGGCTATTTTTTTATCTAGTTTTTGCTGCTTTTTAGTTTTCCTTTTTACTTTTCTCTCTGCTGCTGTGACTAAATCATCAAGTTCTTCATCGGAATCTATTTCTTTTACTATTTTACTCCCACTTTCTTTTTCTTTATCTTTTTCTTCCTTTTCTAATACGTTTAGTATTTTGGCCCTGTACTTGATCAGCATTTTCAACTCCGCCAACCCAAGCAATTTAATATCTTTAAAATGTTCCTTAATTGCATCATTCATCAAAACTCTTTCCGCATACTTGATTGAAAACTCATCCGTACAATCAATTTCATTATTATCAGCTAAAAACTGATACGGATTACCACACTCAATAAACTCAGCCAAAGTACCTTTCCTAAACTGACCTAAACCTTTACTATGATCAATATGTACTCTTTTCCCAGGTATAATCTGTTTAACTGAGTTAACATTATGCTTAGCAATAATATCATCACTTTCCATAAACACATATTTTGGATCTAAAAGCTTAGGGTCAATACTTTTTGGCGCCAAGTACTTTGAACAATAAACAAAAATCTCAGCTGATGCAGTCCTACTTGCTACAGGTTTAGTTGCTTGAACATTTTCAAAAAGTTTTCCAAAAACCCACAATAACGAATTATAATCCACACTACGGAAAACTTTTGTCACAAAAACACCGTCTTTCCGAAGAAACTGTGTCGCAAGTTTCAATGAACTTAAAACCAACTCATTTTGAGAATATGCATCTTGTTCCCAACTAACACCAACATTTGGTGCACCATCATGGATAACAACATCAGCTTTTAAGTGTTTAAGTTCGCTTTTGATTCTTGCGTAACACTGTTTTGTTGTGATATCACCGACGAAAGTTGTCACACCTTTGATTGGTTTAATTGGGGCTAAGTCAACACCTAGGATTAAACTACCTACGGGCATGTTGTTGACAGCCACTTGTAGCCACCCACCGGGAGCTGCACAAAGATCGATAAGTACATGGGCTGTGGAGAGTATATCAAACTTGCCATTGAGCTGAATCAGTTTGAAGGCTGCTCTTGACCGATACCCTTGATCTTTGGCCATATGGTAAAACTTGTCAAGCCTGGATTTTGCTTTGGTTTTCTTTACCATTTATTAGAAAGCCATATCTAATATAAAAGGCGGTAACATGGTAGACTTCACAAGTATCTTCACTAAGTGTTTTTCTGCGCAGTTCGCAGTACGAGTCGAAGGTGAAAAAGAACTCAAGCTCCTAGAAGACCAAAGCGAATTCGCAGGTTCACTAATCACCTACTTCTCATCCCCCTCCACACCTCCTCCCCTGAGTCAAATGGCTGCAGTGAGCTTCAAAAACTACATCATCAAAAGATGGGCACCAGAAGAAGGACCAACAATTCCCCCAGAAACAAAAATCCTCATCAAACGTAATATTTACTCTGTAATGGTCAATGCTGTACCAAGTGTTTCATCACAACTTANTCCCCCAGAAACAAAAATCCTCATCAAACGTAATATTTACTCTGTAATGGTCAATGCTGTACCAAGTGTTTCATCACAACTTAGAGAAAGCATTGAATGGATAGCTAAACATGATTTCCCTCAAGATTGGCCTGACTTAATTCAAAGTTTATATCAAGGTCTCTCAATAGGTTACNAGAGAAAGCATTGAATGGATAGCTAAACATGATTTCCCTCAAGATTGGCCTGACTTAATTCAAAGTTTATATCAAGGTCTCTCAATAGGTTACACAAATAATCCTATGGCTGTAATCAATACTTTAATGACTTGTCACAAGCTCTTTAAAAGGTATAGATATTCTTTTAGAAGTGATGAACTTTGGAGTGAAATCAAACTTGTTGTCGATTCTCTTTTTAATGTGTATTTTGCAACTGCAACACAAGTTTATTCGTGTCTTCAAAATGCTCAGACTGAAGATGAGGTTATAAGGCATATAAGCAGTTTTATCCCTTTATTAAAAGTATTTATATCACTTAATGGACAAGATATACCCCAACAGTTTGATGATACATTAAAAGAATGGATGACTTTATTGAACTATTTGCTTAATTACTTATCCCCTTTATTACATGATGATTTCAAGTTGTTTTTATTAAAGTCTAAAGTTATGAAATGTTTGACTTTATATGCACAAAAATATGATGAAGACTTTGAACCTTATGTTAAAGATTTTTGTACTTCAGTTTGGGACCTTCTTGCTAGGGCATCAGGTTTTTCTCAATACGATCGTTTTGTCAGTTCTTGTTTGGAGTATTTTAGAGTTGTCACATTTAAACCCCAGATTGCTGAGCTTATACATGGGAATTTGAATATAATGTTTACAAATTTGATACTCCCTAATATGATAATATCTTTAGATGAAGAAGATCTTGCTGAAACTGCACCTATGGAATTTGTCAAAATGTTTTTAGAAGATGCCAATGAAGATACACGACGATGTGCTTGTGGCCAATTAATGAAAGTTCTTATAAAACAATTCCCTGATGATATTAACAGACTCGTCCTTGAGCAACAAAATACAGTTATTCAAGGATTTAGATCTAATCCTAATAATAACTGGAAACAAATGGATGCATTAGTACTTATGCTTTCTGGGGTATTTCCTACACTTTATACTCCAAGAAATGGTGCATCATCAGTAGCGACATCACAAGCGCATATACTTGAACTTTATAACAATTTAGTCTGTCCTCAATTAGCTAATCAGAATTTCCCTATACTTATTACAAGTTGTCTTAAGTTTATTTACGTCTACAGAAACCAGTTTTTAAAAGAAATGCTTTTGGACATAATGGGAAAAGTTATAGGGTTTTTAGACAGTAACAATGTTTTATTAGCAAGTTATGCTGCGGCTACACTTGAAAGGCTGCTTATGATAAAAAATGATAAGGATTTGATTTTCACTAAAGACTTCCTGTCTTCATGTTTGAACCAATTATTACAAAACATTGCTATGGCTCTTCAGAAACACCCTAAAAACACTTATATTATGAATGCATTTTTCAGAGTCATCTGGATATCCCAAGACCTGTTTTCAAGTTTTGCAGTCCCAGCTTGTGACATTTTTATCAATTACATCAAACAAGTTCTTTCTGAGCCTCAGAGTTCAGAACCTCATTTCAATTGGTTGCTCTTTGAGTGTATCGCCCTAGCTATGAAATGGTCAGGGCCTGGGATTTCTGATATACAGAAAAAAATCGAACCTTACATGGCTTTAATAATCCAAAAATCCAACGCAGATCTTTTACCATATGCTTTTCAGATCCAAGCTTTTTTCATAAGACTCCTGATTAATCTTTCACAAACCAATCAAAATCTTATTTCCTCCATACTCCCTATAGACAACTGGGAATCAGGAAGTAGATATTATTTACCAACACTTGTTATTTTCTTAGAAAACCTTTTAGCAACTAATGCATCTTCTATGGCTCCTCAAATATCTGCTCTATGTAATATTGCCCATAAACTTTTTAATTTAGGATTAGATGGTCAAGCATTTTCCTTACTTACAACGTTAATTGAAACTTATGCTTTTGAAAATTTACATCCTTATATGCACCCGATTTATCTGATAATTTTTACTAAATTGCATAATTCTAAGTCTCAGAATATTAGACTTAGTCCCCGTTTCCATAAAGGGTCGATATTATTTGTCAGTTCGGTTATATTGAAATATGGATGGAAAGTCTTATCTGATAGTATGAATTCAGTTCAACCAGGGATATTTTTTATGCTAGTTAAAGGGCAGATATTACAAAATTTGAGGTCTATTGAGACGATTGTTGAAAGAAGAGCTGTGATTTTAGCTATGAGTGTGCTTATGCAAAATATTGAAGTTACTAATGAATTGTGGATTAATATTGTTATTAGTGTTAGTAAGATACTTGATAGTACAACGAATATACTTAGTGGGACGGTGTATTCTAATGGACTTGTTGACTTACCTGAAGAAAACACTATACAAATGACACGAGACTCCTTCCAAAAGGTCTACAGCACTGAAATGCCTTTAACAGACAAATACGCAAGCCTTCCTAATGAAAAAATGTTCTTCATCAACACAATCTGTAGCCAGCAATACCCAACTGGATCCTTCTGGAGCTTTGCCGGGCAACATCTAGACCAACAAGTTCCAACAATCTTAAATCGATATGCCCAGCTCTTCAATCAGCAAATTAGATAATTTTAGTTTCATACATAAACTCTAATTGATAAGAAAAAGGCCATTTATAAACAAGTGGCTAAAGATGAAGTTCAACATCTCGTTCCCAGAAACTGGCCAGCAAAAATGCTTAGACATTGAGGATGATAAAAAAGTACGGCTTTTCTATGACCGTAAGATGGGTGAAGAGGTTGATGGAGCTTCCTTAGGTGATGAATTCAAAGGCTATGTGTTTAGAATTGCAGGTGGCAATGACAAACAAGGCTTTTCAATGAAACAAGGAGTTCTGGTCAATAAGCGTGTAAGACTACTTCTAGCTACTGGTCATACAAATTATAGACCAAGAAGGACTGGTGAAAGAAAAAGAAAGTCTGTTCGTGGCTGTATTGTGGGCCATGACATTGCCGTCTTACATTTGGTTGTGATTAAAAAAGGAGCCAATGAAATCCCAGGAGTCACTGATGACCCTAGACCAAGAAGACTAGGCCCAAAAAGAGCTAGTAAGATCAAAAAGTTGTTTTCTTTAGACAAGGGTGTCAATAAGAAAGAGAAAAAAGCTGAAGAAAGAGATGATGTCAGAAGGTATGTTGTTAAGAGAGAAATCAAAAAAGAAGGTAAAACTGCAAGGTTTAGAGCTCCTAAGATCCAAAGACTTATTACAGCTGAGAGAATTAGAAGGAAAATGAAAGAAAAGTCTGATAAGAAGAATAGATGGACCAGAGCTAAGGAAGAAGCTAAGAAGTATAATACTCTGCTTAACAAAGTCCTCCATGAAAGGCATGTTGCTGAACAAAAACTCAAAGATGCAGCTAAAACTTCTTAACTTAGAAAGTTAGTCTTAAATATCGATGTTGAAATATGTGAATTATATTGAAAAAAAATATTATAAAAGGAATTTAGATATAAATTTAGATGAACAGTGAACAACTTGTGTATTATTATAACAAACGTGCTATGGAACACTTGAAAGAGCAGAATTTTGAGGAAAGCTTAAGATGTTTGATGAAAGCTCAGGAAGGTGTTAATCAAGATATAACGAAAAATGTGTCTAAACTTAAAGCTTTGACGTTTAATAATTTTGGAATTTATTATAAGAGCTTGGAAAAGTATGATATTGCTATGAAGTATTTGCAGAAGTCTATGAAAATACAGAAGTTTGTATATGATCCAATAACTTTAGCTGGGACCTACATGAACATGTCAGCAATATTTTCTCAAACCGGTGACCACAAAACAGCTCTTTCTCACGCATCAGTAGGTTTAAAAATCCTCAAAGCTGAAACATCAAAAAGTTCTAAAAATATTCCAGCTTTAATCCTTGCTTTACATAATATTGGTATAGAATATGAATCATTAGGAGATATAGAAAAAGCAGCATCAACTTATAAATATGGTTTAGATTTATCACAACAATTCTTAGGAAATTCTCATCAATATACATCAACTTTATTAAAATATTATCTGGCTATATCTGAAAAGGGGAAAAAGTATTATTTTGAGAGAGCGAAAATCAGTTCAAGCGATAGTAACTCAAATAATAATGAGGAATTTGTCTTGCCTAAAGTTCAAAAGCATTTTAGTCAAGGACCTTCACCTTCTAATGATAAAAAAAAAGCAAAAACTAAGTCAAAAATGTATAAAACTCACATTTTTAGTGATGGCGAAGTTGACAATGCAGATTCTTTCCCAGAAATTGGAAAACCTTCAACTTTCGGTGGTAGGATANGACAATGCAGATTCTTTCCCAGAAATTGGAAAACCTTCAACTTTCGGTGGTAGGATAAAAAATGCTCCTACTAAAAAGAATTATATTAACACACTTGAGAAAAAAGTTACATTTCTCCAATCACAGCTTTTTGATTTTGAAAACCGATATAAAAAACTTGAAAAAAATAAAATCACCTCTTCTCGTATTAAACCTCCTAATTTAGTAGTACAAAAAAAAGCTTCGAAATCAATAAAAGTTATAAAAGAACAAGCTGCTATTATTATACAAAAGTTCTGGAGGCGATACAAAGCGCAAAAGCAACTGAAGATTCTTAAACAAAACAAATACCTGAGGTTTAAAGGGGTTGCCAGAGTAAAACTACCCAAAGAATCCCCAAAGCCTAATTTCCTAACTAAACTGCAAACTTTGGAGATAAAAAATCATGCTAGCCCAATACCAAAATATAAACAACCAATAAAACCTTCTGAAGCTTTCAGACGCTATTCTCTTCACCCAATAACTGAAAGTAAAATAGAAACTAAAGCTCAAAAAGCAACTTTAATCCAATCCCATATAAGACGATTCATTCAACAACGTAAATATAAACGAACTCGTGCTGCAGCAATAAAAATCCAAAGCCATATTCGCCGTTATCTAGTAAGTTCGTTATTCCAAAACATAATCCTAGCTGTAAAATTCATCCAAAAACAATGGCGTTCTTATCATGCCTTAAAACATTAGTTAATTATACTATAATTAATAAACTAGTAATCATAAAATGTGATAAGTATAAATTATTTAACTGTTCTTGTTAGATAAAATACTTGAAAACTAATTTAAATATTTATAAAGTTTATTTTTCATTGTTTCACAATTGGCTTGAATAAGTTTCTCACATAAAATTATCTGTAATTTCAGCAGTTGTTATTGAATTAAATAAGTTTTACTTATTAGCAAGCATTAAAATCACAGCTTCTCTAAGCTGATTTTCATTAATCATTTTTTTAAACTCTTCAAATGCATTATCAAATCTATCTTTATTATTAGAATCCACAAAAAAATAAAATCCTTAGATATTTTTATAGTATTATCTTCAAGTCTGATTCATATTTATTATGATATCCCAGACTATAAATAAAATCCTATAAAATCCCCATAAAATATCTAATTACTATAACTTACTATATATCTTCTCAATAATCAACAATCATATAATTTTTATCATAAAATAACTCACTAACCTTCTCAATCCATACCTTCCCTCATTCTCAATATTTTCTTTTTATTCTCTTACAAAAACATACAATCTTTTATAATGAGCCACAATGTCGATCCAAAAGTCCTCCAAGAAATAGTCGAAATGGGAATCCCCCACGAACATGCAGTACGAGCATTAAAACTCTACAAGACAAAAGAAAAAGCCCTTGAAGAGCTCATCCCATCTCCAATAAAATCCTTTCAAACTAAGACATCTATAGATGATTTAGCTCAGGCAATCCAAAATTCTTTAAATGAAGTCGATATTGACTATGCTGCTTACGATATAGCCAATCCTGAAACTTTACTAAGATTTGAGAATCTCCCAGTTGGCTTAAAAAACATTGGCAATACTTGTTACTTCAATTCCCTAGTCCAAACTTACTTCAACATCCCCAAATTTGTCAAGGAAATACTAAGTTTCAGAGCAGACCCTCAAAAAAACGCTATTCTCAGCCCAGTTCAATTAGCAAGTATCCGTCTGATCCAAGAGCTTCAGTTCTTATTTGCATCCATGATTTTAGGGAATAAAAAATACATCGACCCAGGGAATGTTTTAGACTGTCTCGTCGACGATTCAGGGAATAAAATTGTCATCGGTGAACAAAAAGATGTTGGTGAGTTTAATATGAATCTAGTTGCGAGGATTGAAGAAGGTTTAAAAATTGCCACACAAACAGAAAATATTCCTGAAATACCTGAAGTTATAGATGAAGGTAAATTGGAATCTAACATTGTCTCACAGCTTTTCTATGCAAAACAACATGAATTCGTCACAGCTAAAGAACCTGATGGCCAAAACCTAACATTTAACAATACAACAATATTTGGTCAACTCAGTCTTGATGTAAACCAAAAAGAATTATATCGTGCTTGGGATAATGCTTATAGGAATTATATTGAAGAATTCACAACACCTAGTGGGCATAAAACTTTTGCTTTACAAGAAATATGGCCAGAAAAACTTCCTGGGATTTTACTTTTTCAAATACAAAGGGTAAGATATGATCCAAAAGCTAAACAAAGTGTTAAAATAAATTCACCTTTTGTGTTTCCTTTACAATTATATGGGGATAGGTTTATTTTGAAAAACAAGCATCTTTATTTGAAGATAAAAGATAAACTTTTTGGGATTAAGTCTGAAATTGAGAAATTAGAAAGTCAGCTTAAAGCTATTGAGAATTATCAAGGTTCTGGGATTAGTATTATTGATATATTAGATTCTTCTAATGCATTTATGGATAATCAAGAATATTCAATTATAACTTCAAATGAAGAGTCACAGTTAGACCTGCCGAAAAATGCTGATTCTCAATGGTTGGCAACTTGCGAAATTTTAGATTATTATAAAGATGCTATGAAGAAACAAAGGAATCAGATTATAAATCAAATTATTAAATTAGAACAAGAATTAGAACAACTTCATGATAGACCTGAATTGAAAATGTATGAGTATAAACTACATACTATTTTAGTTCATGAAGGAAGGGCTGAAACTGGACATTATTATGCTTATATTTTTGATATTGAAGAGCAGATCTGGAAAAAATACAGTGATACTTTTATCAAAGTTGTAACTCTTGAAGAAGTCATGGCGAATTCAGTAGGGGGAAGTGGTGATGCTTCAGCTTATTGTCTTATTTATATATACAAACCTTTTATAGAAAATCATGGAGTATTCAAAGATTTAACTGAAAACAAACTAGAAAACTATGCATCGATAATCCCTAATGATGTGAAAACTAAAGTTCTTGAAGACAACCAGAAATTCCTTGATGAAATCGATTGTTTTAAAGCCAAACAGATAACTGATCGTATAAAAGTTTTATATGATAATCGTTTTAGCATGTTAATAAACTGGACTTCTGATAATGGGCTTAATGAAAAACCTATTATCAACTTCCCAATGTTTTTAAGATGTTCTAGAAATGATTTCCTAGCCAGATGGATTCTTTTAAATTCTTGTGTCAAAGAAATAGCATCAAGAGATTTAAAAAGCATAACACATGATTTATTATTATATGAAACAATCGATAATAATCTTTGTCATTATTCTTTCGGACCAAAAAGCTTAAATCTTTCAGATTTTGAATTACGGACCTTAGATGATTTATCTTCAAAATTTAAATACAAATATTTTAATGCAAAAATCAGTATGTATATACTAAAAAAACTTACTTCTGAAGATTTAATCAGTGCTTTTCAAGCTATAATGCATCAATTAGAAAGAGTTTTTGATTTAAATGAAGAATATTTGGCTACAGCTTTTGAAGGTCGTAAAGTTATAGCGTTAAGGATGACAAGTTTTATAAATGGATGTGTTTATGATAAAGATATCATACAAAGTGTTGCTTGGGCTAAGCATCTGGCTTTTGTTACAAGCACAATTGATGACCAAAATTTTGTTGTTGTTATTAAAAACAGACTTAAAAATACTGTGAGTTATATAAAAAAGTATCTACCAAATTATTATAATGTTGATATTAAAGCGGATTTTGAAGGAATTATGAATAGTATTGAGAACTCGGTTGCTTTACCAACTTTTGATATTAGTATTATTGACCCTGAACTTAAGAAAATTATAGATGAAGATATTGTCATTTATGAATGGATTGATCATAGGACAACTATTGCTTGGGAATATGGGAAAATTTATAGAAAGTATACTGAAAGCTTTATTTGGCCTTGGGTTTGGCTAGTTAGAAGATGTGTTGAGAAATCTGGGATGATTGAACAGGAGATTAGAGATGTGGAGAAGAATAATGGGATTGTTGAAAAGAATTATTGGTAATCGTAGATGATATTAATGATATAGATTTATATTGGCTTTTTATAAGGTGGAATAGTTTTGGTTTTTAGGAGTTTTAGGTTTTTTATAAGGTGGAAGGAAAAAGATTTTAAGTAGGATTTAGTTTATTATGAGAGGATTTTTGCAGAAATGTTAGGTTGTAATGGGGTTTATGAAATGTTGTTAGTTTTTTATGTTGAATAATTTTGTGATTTTTTTTTTATGCCCTTTAGAAACATTAATATGTTTTAATGATTTACTATAAATATCCTTTTCAAAAAAAAACTATAAATCTATTTACATCTGCATCATAATTCATACACAACCATTATTATCAACTACAAATTTTCACATTTTATTTTTCACTTTCACCATCCCATAATTTTTTTTTTATAATTCTACTACCACAATCTTTTTCAATCATCACTTCTCCTAAACTCTCCCATCAACAAATTTTTAATACAAAAACCCCTCAATCAAACTTTTCAATACAAAAAACCCCTCAATCTAACTTTTCAATACAAAAAACCCCTCAATCAAACTTTTCAATACAAAAAACCCCTCAATCAAACTTTTCAATGCAAAAAAACCCTCAATCAAACTTTTCAATACAAAAAACCCCTCAATCAAACTTTTCAATACAAAAAACCCC
>MPUH01000887.1:0-30606 GCA_001970955.1 Stentor coeruleus | reverse complement strand
TCAGGTTAAGATTTTAGCTAGACCTATGTACTCAAACCCACCAATTTATGGTGCTAAAGTTGTTAGCACAGTTCTAAATACTCCTGATTTTAATAAACAATGGCTTGCTGATGTGAAGACTATGGCTGATAGGATTATTAATATGAGAGCTGCTTTAGTTGATGGATTGAAAACATGTGGAAGCACTAGAGACTGGTCACATATTACTAAACAGATTGGTATGTTTGCTTTTACTGGATTAAAGGCTGATCAATGCCAGAGATTGGCTAAGGAGTATCATATTTATATGACCATGGATGGAAGAATTTCTTTAGCTGGGCTTAATTCAAAGAATGTTAATTATGTTGCTGAAGCCATATTCAAGGTTAGTAATTAAGAGTTAGATGATTAGTTTTAGATGAGAATTTTTGATTTGTTTGGCATTGATTATTGATGTTTACAAAAACTCAAATGACAGATTATTTTATTAGATTTTTTTAGAAAATATCAAAAGGCACCTAAACTTCTTAATACTGCAAAAGGTATAATTTTTATGGATTATTGAAACATAGAACTAATTTACACATGTATGAAATATTCCCATACAGTTAAAAAACTTTTAATCAAATTACTTTTTATTAAAAATAACTTTAAAGCTTATACCCTTCATTATCCTGTTAGATAAAAGGTCCTTGTCCTTTTATCGATCTATAAACTGTAATCTAAAGTGCTCCACATATTTAAAAGATATATAGAAATAATAGCATTTATCAAATCTAAAAGTACTACTAAAAATACTTAGAATCCTATTATAAATTATAATAAGGACTACATTCAAAGCCAGAGTTGAAAATTTACTAAAAGAAGCGAAGGACTATGACCCAGATAAATGGTGCATAGCTGCTAATTACCTATGCACTGAGTTTTTCAAAGATCAAGAACCTATAGAAGGAGCTTTAGTCAAACAAATCTGTTTAAAATCCATGGATATAACAACTATGTGGAACGAATATTCCCTCAAATACTTGAATGCTTATCAATAGCTGATGTAAATTTGCGAAAAGCTTGCTTTATATCTTGAACTCTATAGTTCATAATTCTCTATCAGCACTTAAACAAAACTTTCATCATGTCTGTGAAAAAGTATTTGGTGAGACCATTTTAAAGCAAGAACTTATCAAAAAAGTCGATCTTGGAGGTTTTAATCATGCTACTGATAAATGACTACCTATATTTAAAGTAGCTTATGGGGTTATTGAAACTTTTATTGAACATTTACCTAATAAAATAGTTGCAAGTCATGCACTTAATCATGATATACAAGTGGAGAGTTCAATCCCTTTTAAGGAGCTTTGATGTATGTAGCAAGGGTTCCTAAGTTTTCTAGTATTTTGAATGCAATTAAGTTACAGAAAGAATTTTTGCTTTATATTTAGGTAAATGCAATTATTAATTTTGTTTAGATTAATAAAATAGTTTTTTTTATGAGTTGATAACTGCAATTAGGTGTTAGAAGAGAAGGTGAATAGATTTTGTCATAATATGAAGATTAAAACTTTATACAAATATAAATTGTTTAAAAATCTTGATATTTAAATAAGAGATTTTAAAAGGGCTAGACAATAGTCAAGCGATAATACCTTACTAATACTAATATATCATAGCAATTTTATATACACAACTAAAAATCTTATTATTTAAAAGTCAATATTCCTGATCTTTTTCCCATCCTTCCACTCTCCTTGTCGTTTTCTCCCACCAATATCAGAAAAGTATCCAACACCATGCTGTTTCCCATTAACCCACATTCCTTCATATTTTTTTCCATCAGGCCATTCAAACACCCCATATCCATGTTTTTTATCTTCTAAATATTCCCCAGTATATTTCCTCCCATCAATCCAAGTGAAAATCCCTTTTCCACTCATTTTATTAGACTTCCATTCTCCAATGAATTTTCTCCCATCGACCCAAGAATATGTTCCATAACCCTGAATATCATTATTAACAAACTCTCCAGAATATTTGCTCCCATCAGCCCAATTAAAAATCCCAAAGCCTGATTTATTCCCAAACGAATAGTTCCCTTCATATTTCGCCCCATCTGGCCAGCACTCAACACCTTTACCATGTTGTTGATCTTCAACCCATTCACCTTCATATTTCGCTCCATTAGAATGCGTATAAACTCCATATCCATGAGCTCTATCATTAACCCAAAACCCTTCATATACATCCCCATCATTATGTATTAGTCTACCATAGCCACTTGCTTTATTATGTTCCCACATACCTTCATATTTTGATCCATCAGGCCAGATTTGAATCCCTTTACCATGTTTTTCATTATTAGCATTCCAATTACCAATATAGCACGCTTTATTTTCAAGAATTATTGGACCTTTCGAATATGTTTCACCATAGTCTTTAAAAGTTTCAGGATAAGAAAGTTGACCTATTTTTTCTTCTGCAGAAATAGCTGCTGGGGTCAGATAATCAGGGATTTGCATGCATTTAAATGTTGGAGGAGATGCTCTTGGGGATCCTGATGGGGAAATGTAGATATTGTTTGGTTTTATTGAATCAGAAACTTTAATTTCGCCATAGATACTTAGTGATGTATGCATGTCTAAACATTCACCGTTATTCTTGGTAGATGGTCCTGGAGATGTGAAGTAGTCATAGGATTCTAACTTTTTAAAATCTTTTTTATCGCTTTCTTCGTTTTCAGTATAGACTTGGATGTCTTCTGATGTACATGATGACATACAGGAACAGGCTTTTCCCATTTTATTGTTGTGATTATAATGAGTTAATATGTGAGAATGGAAGTTATAAAGAATAGTAAGAAATTAGTTAGTGGCTTAGTAGTTTGAGTTTATTATGGGAATTTAGGATTGATTGCTGCGGATTGATAATTAATTGATTTAGTGGCTAGAATTTTTTTTTATAACTGAAGAATAAATTAAAGATTAGCTATTAACTTACGAATATATTTANAGTTTGAGTTTATTATGGGAATTTAGGATTGATTGCTGTGGATTGATGATTAATTGATTTAGTGGCTAGAAATTTTTTTTATAACTGAAGAACAAATTAAAGATTAGCTATTAACTTACGAATATATTTATTCTAATGTAAGCAAATAATTAATAAGATTAGCCACTATACAAAATAGATTTTAGGATTTTTGAGGAATTTTATTAAACATGAAAATTTTCTATTAAATCACAAAAATATTTCTAAAATCACTTTACACACCTTTTATATTAATACTTAAAATATCTCACCTTAAACATTTTTACCACATCCCACAACCGCAAACTACATTTTCTACTTCATCTTCTCAAATTTTCTATCATAAGCCATATTCTCTATATTCTTCCTATATATCTCAACATCCAACACATAATTTCCAAAACAATTTCTAAAAAACCTAATCAAACTACCTCCCAATCTTCTTCTAACAAATCATATAAAACTCACAAGCACTATTTTTATATAAAAAAAGTAATCACTGGCTTGAAGAAATTAATAAATGGAGGCAGTAACTGTAGTCGCTCGCTTTCGAGGTGCAGAAACAGGAGATACTGACTTCGGTGAATGGTCTTTAACTGATAATACAATCAAGCATAACGAAAAGCATCATGAATTCAACTTTGATGCAGTACTCAACCCATCAAGAACTCAAGCAGAACTATACGAAGCTGCAGGTCGCAAAATCATCAACTTTTTTTGTGACGGGTACAACGCAACTATCTTCGCGTATGGCCAAAGCGGTTCAGGGAAGACTTTTTCTATGCTTGGTCCAGAAGAAGTTACTGAAATTCTCATCAATTCTAAAGACAACATTCCTCCAGAAGTTGCCCAAATGTTTGGGATAACCCCAAGAGCGACTTTTCATATCTTTGAAAATATGAAAGAAGGTCAAGCTAAAGGTACAACATATACACTTAAAGTGAGCTATTTAGAAGTATATAACGAGATGATAAATGATATTTTGCAAATGCCTCCTGGGCAGAATTTGAAACTTAGAGAATATCCAAATGAAGGAATGAAAGTAATTGGAATACATGAGCAAGAGTCGAATACCCCAGAAAAGGTGTTTGAAGCAATTTCTAATGGTACCGCTAATAGAATTGTATGCTCAACAGGGCAAAATGCTAGAAGTAGTCGTTCGCATACAGTGTTTGTTTTAGCTTTAGATCAACTTACAGCAGATGGGACTAAGAAAAGTGCTAAAATCAACTTAGTCGATCTTGCAGGAAGTGAAAAACTAAGCAAAACAGGTGCTGAAGGCCAGGCATTGAAAGAAGCTCAAAAAATAAACCTAAGCTTAACAACATTAGGTAGATGTATTAAAGCTTTAACTAGTGGTGGAGGTGAACATGTCCCTTATAGAGAAAGCAAATTAACTCTTATATTAAAAGAATCACTTAGTGGCGCCGCTATGACAACACTTATTGTCACAGGGTCTATGAGAAAAGTTCATCAAGAAGAAACTATTGGAACTATGCAGTTTGCTGAAAGAGCTAAACAGGTTAAAACTTCTGCTAAAAGTAACACAAAAAAGTCTTATGAAGAGCTAGAAAAACTTTATAGTAAGCTTACTGAAGAAGTTAAGATGCTTAAAAGTGGAGTTATTACATCAGCTGGATCTGGTAGTATTCCTCAAGATGTTAGTGAGGTTAAGGTTGAAGAACAAGGAAATGTGGATAATAGTGCTATTGAGGAATTGAAAGGTAAGTATGATAGTTTGAAGGAAAAATCGATTAAGGAAATCGAAACTTTGAGGCAGAAAATTGCTGAGGCTGAAGCGAATATGAATAAAATTGACTATTTGGAAGTGCATGAAGAAATGGAAGCTATGAGAGACCAACTGGAACTTGATAACAAAAAGCTGGAAAATCTTTCTAAGTCAAAAGAAGAGGAAAGAATAGCCCATGAAAAAACACTAGAAAGTCACAACTCAAAAGTTGAAGAAATACTACAGCATATTGCTCATTCAAAGCACGAATTCCATAAAAATCAAAAGCAAATAGCTGCATATGAAAATGAACTTGAGCATAAAGACCAAGAGATTTACCAGAAAAATGAAGAAGTGCAGCAAATAAAACATAAAAAAAAAGAGTGCAAAAATCAAATGAAAAACCTTGAAGAGCAAATGAAAATTGAAGATCATAATAGAGCTCATATAGAATCTGAGATAGAAAAGGTTAAAGCAGAAATCGTTAAATATAAAGAGCAAAAAGAGCAACTTGAAGAAGGGATTGACAAAGCTGAAGCTGACTCTCAGGAAATCATGGCTAAATCCTTATTATTAAAAAGAAAAGAAGCGGGGCTAATCCAAGAGACTGAAAAATTCAAAGCTGAAAAAGGAAAATTGGAACAAGAATATGGAGAACTAAAACATGTCAGATCACATAAAATTCAACTTAAGTCAGAATTTAAAGAAAAAAGTGAGCTTGAAAAGGCAAATCTCCTAGGTCAGATAACGCTAATAGAAAGCCATATAGAAAAAGTTAAAGAAGATTTCCATGAAAATAAAAACAGCTCAAAAGTTGAGGAGTTCAACAAAATTAAAGTCCAATACGCTGAAGCTAAATCAGCTCATATAGTTAAAGATATAACAAAAGCCAAAGATAAAAAACACGAACTATTATCTCAATCGCAAAAACTAACCTCAGACCTTGAAAAAATCAAAGAACTCACTGAAATAAAAGAAACTGAAAACCAAAAACTTAAAGAAGAATACAAAAAAACGACGTTTGCTTGTAACAGAATGAACAAAGAAATATCTGATGAAAAACAAGGTAGAAATCGTTTAATAAAAAATATTAGAGTTGTTGAAGACTCATTAGCCAAAGCTATAAAAGAAGCAGAGCATCAAGCTAAAGTTGAAGAACAAATGAAAATGACGGAATATATACAGAAAATGAATATAATGAGGAATGAAGTTGAGAAAAAACAGAGTGATTTGGAGAAGAAAAAAAAATTGTTAAGAGAAGAAATAAATAAAGTCCGAAGTGAAACCCAAGCCACATACAAGATAAAAATAGAAAGCGATAGTAAAATCAAAGCTATGAAAATCGAGTACTTCCATAAAGGAGAAAAAATATACCAAACCACAGGCCAATTAAACAAAAACTTAGCTGAAAGGAACTCAGAAATCAATAGAATTAAGCAGCTGATCTCAGAAAATGAATCTAAAATCAACCAAGCAAACACCCAAATAGCGAAACTTGAAGCTGATGTACGACATAAGGAAGCTGAAAGGGATATTGAAAGGAAAAATACAATCAGATCAACGATTGTCCCAAGAAAAATGTCAACTTTCCAAGCACCAATACCCAAGCCTGACTCAAAAACAGGCTCAACCTTACCAAGTATAGTCCTCAAGAAAACAGGAAACAAGTTTTTAGAAGCAGCACTCAAAGAGTCTGAAAAAGCTCAAAACGACAATATAACAATAACAGAAACTTATAAAGTGCATTATGAATTGCAGTCAATTAAATCTTTATATGCAAATCTAGACTATGTATCAGAACGTAAAGAAGGAGATCTTGATGAAGTTCAAGAAGAGCGTAAAAGAAGTAGTAGTAGTAGCAGCAGTAGTAGCGATTAATTATTAGATATTTTTATAATTAACTTACCATTTTATAGCTATAAATACAGATGTTACTAATAAAAACCCTGTAAGAAAATGCCCGAATTTCCTTTCCCGAGCTTTGCGGGAGAGGATTTTTATTAGCCAGCTATGCTGAAAAACTGGGGAGCTATATAAAAGTTACTCTGATTTAAATTTGTTATGATGCTTAGCAAGAAGCTCCCAAGGTGGAAATGTAATCATAAGCTCAAAAGCCTCTTGGCATAAATGATCACAGTTGATATCGTCTAGGTTTTTAAATAGATTATGCAATTCATAAATGCTTTGACAATCTAAAAGCCCTGGTTTTTTCCATATGAAGATTATTGCTGATAAGTATATTGGAGCTAAAGCATGTGTTGCTATACAGAAATCAAATATTCTTGAAATATTTTTAAAAGATTTTAAGGTATTAGAAANTGATAAGTATATTGGAGCTAAAGCATGTGTTGCTATACAGAAATCAAATATTCTTGAAATATTTTTAAAAGATTTTAAGGTATTAGAAAACCAGCATAACACCCAAGTTAAGCATATTATTGGGGTTTCTACTTCACCATTATATGCATAAATTGATTCAAGTTTTCTAGCAACAATTGGATCTTTTTTATATAATAGGTCGTATATTAGTTTAATTTGTTCGGTCAAACCTTGCTCGAAATTACTACGCATTGCATCTTTTAGTAGGGTTAAGGCACACTTTTCGCTTAAATGGAAACCGGTGTCAAGCCCTGTTGTGATGAGGAATATTGAACAGATGCTATTGAACCCTTGGTAGTAGTCAAGTTCTGGGTTAGTTTTTATTAAGATGTTTATTATTTTGCTCAGTTCTTTTCTTTTGTTTCTCCGTTCGTTTTCAGAAAATGAGTCTGTTAGGTCGTTTCCGAAAATTGACCTTAAAACATCAATTTCAATAATATCTGAATGCTTATTCCTAGCATCCTTAATCTCCCATTTCGCATCATCAGCAGCCAATATAATCGGCCAAGCAGACTTCCTAATCTCCCCATCCACCAAACCCATATCAGAAATTGATGCCAGCCTCAAATAAAACTGATCACTCGATTTCAAAATTGCCTCCCTCAGCATAAAAACTTTTTCCTGATCCATAATTATAACTAGTTAATAAGAATGCCGTCATATTTCTGTGCGAACCACTGCATAGCTTCTTCTCTAGTTACACGATGGCTTTTCCCTACAGCTGAAGTTGAGTGTCTTCTTTTCGAAATCCTATATCCAGCTCTTTTAAGAACAACATAGAAATCCATACCATAAATCCCAGTGCCAGGGTCGTATTTGATTCCAAGGTCAATATGTTCTTGAATGCCAAAGCCAAAGTTACCCGAGTCAGAAAAGTTCTTTTTCTTAAGCTCAAATTCTTTAACTTTAAGGCCTCTTTCTAATATGTCCTCAGCTTTAGCCCCTCTTACTGTGGCATGGACAGCGATTTTGTCATTTCTTCGGATGCCAAATGAACGAATGGTGTATGATGCCTTGGAAAACACTGGCTTCTGCTCGGTAAGGTCAGCTAGGACTTTGCTTGCACGAGTCACACGATCACCAGCTTCACCTACGCAAATGTTCAACACCAACTTGTCGATTTTTATGTTCCTCATGGGGTTATCCTGTTTCTCGGCCTTCACCATTAGATTTTTTATATTGATTTTTTTTTGGAAAAATTCATTTGAGGATAAGGTGGGTGAGGAATATGATGGAATAGGAAGATGAGGATGATATTAAAGATTTTTGAGGATAATTGAATGAGGGATTTGGGAATGGAGGTTTTTATGGCTGGATTGTTGAGGAGATGGAGAGTGGAAGTTTGTATTAGGCAGTTGTAGTGAAATAAATGGTTTTTGTGTTAGAATATTGGCTTAGGGTATTAGATGGAGTTTAAATTTAATAGAAGATGATATGAGAATTGATGTTTTTAGAAGGACGGTTTAGGTGATAGAGGGATTTTTTATTAAATATAAGTAACGTTGATAGCAGATAAATATATTTTCTCATACTATACTAAATTTATTTCCTAAATTTTTATTTAAATTAAAGTAAATCCTAAGAATTAAGAGCATGCAGTTTATAATTAGATTTACAAAGAAGCATGAACATATAGCATGATAATATTAAATCACTTATCTAATAAAAATCCACAATAATTCAAATAGTACATATATATCATAATAGTATATAATGTTATTAAATCATATCCACTGCCATTAGAGCAATTTAGCTTAAATGCCCTTCCATATAAATTTTAGCTTTACCTTATGAACTCAAATAATTTATCCTAGATATCATCGATTTAAATATATCATATCAGCAATCTATCTTATATACCAAACCTAATCCTTTTTTATAATATACTCTTCTCTTATTTCCAAAGGCATCTCTAGAAAACCTGGGAAGTACTCCGTACTCCTTGCGCATTCAGTAACAGCAAGCATTCTCAAGTACTCCTCAAGACCAACCCTTCTCTCTTCAATATCATCTGCACTGAATGTATGCATAAGCCTTTTCCAAACATGTTTTCCAGGAAATCTCGGTAATCTTGTATGCAAAATTTTCCTCACCATCTTCATTTCACGGTGGAGTTCCAAAAATTCTGAGTACCTTTTTTCAACAGAGTTTTTCCAATTTTTAAACTTGACTTCTACTTTATAAACAATGTAAGGGTCATCTTCATTCATGATAGTCCTTATATAAGGTATGCCGATTTCCATATTAATTTATATATGCCTTATATAATAATTTATTTAAAAGCAAATGCTTTAAAGCAAAATGTTAAGTGGCTTAAAGTTTAATACCAGAATTTGTAATAAAGTGTTATTGTAGTGAAAATTAAAAATTTGATTATTAAACTGCATTTTCTTGGCTAAATGATAAAATTTATTTTTTTGAGCTTTAGCTAAATAAAGTGCTTTTTTTTTAATTGCATGATTTTATAGAAATTAAACTGCTATATGGCCACTATTCTAAGTCTAAAGTCAATAATTTCTCTGCAACTCATTTTTTTGTTTCTTCTTGGAAACCTGTAATAATTTCTTCTAAGAAAACCATTATAAGATCTTTAGGGTATTTAGCTTCAGAGTAGGTAAGTTTCAAATCCCATTAAAAATTGTATTAAAAAGTATGATTTAGCTGGGTTTCTAAAGCACAGACTCGGATAGTTTTTTCAGGTATTTTCAGCTTAGATTTGAGTCTGAAGTTTACTTTTGAAAATCCTCATATACTTACATTAAACAACACCGTCTTCAACTCTTCAGATAAAATTTTGTTTAAGCATTTATATTTCCATAAGGGATTGATGTATAGTTAATAGGCATTATGAACATAGAAGGTGTATGTGATGACAGGTGAAATATAAACAGTAATCAAGAGATGAATCCTTTTCCTACTGAAGAAAAGCCAGTACGCTCTTATCAAGGTCAGGGTTTTGCTTTAAATATCCATGAAGTTTCTAATTCATCTTCATCATCAGATGATTCCAATGATAGCTGTAATAGTCCTTTAAGCCCTGAACTTCTAAAAATAAAATCTATCACACAAACCTTTACAACCCAAGTAACAGAAAAGATGATTAAATATAAAAGTTTACGTCAAGCTTATGATCATCAAGCAGAAATTTTAAAACAAAATGCTAGGGCTTTTCAAGAAGAGAGTAAATCTATAAAATATCTCAACGATCTACGAGAAGATGCAAACTCTGTAAATGAAAAGGTTAAAACAATCAGAGAATATATGAGTTTGAAAAATTCCTGCTTGCAAGCTGAAGAAAATCGGTTAGAAAATAATCTAAACCAAAATAGCCTTTCAGAAGTCCTCCACGATATCCAAAACGAAATTGAAGACTTAAAAGTTAAATACGAGAAAATTGAAATAAACACTTCTTTGCAAGATAGCTTAGCGGCTGATAAAGATCAACAGAAATATTTAGCATTGGAGTTAGAAGAACCAAAAGCAGTGTGCTCTTGCATTTTAATGTAATAAACCAATGAGTTTTTTATTAAAATAAGTTTATGAGCTTTAGAAAAGTATAGCAAAATCTGTAGTAATATATATAGAATTTAAAAATACAAAGAATACCGAGAAATACAAAATTAATATTAGTGTAATATATTGTAATAGTCAATTTATGATTTTTTATATAAATATTTTGGATATGCATAAGCATTTAATGGCAATTTTTTTTTATTTATTTATATGATAGCATCCATTTTAGAATTAATTCTTCAGTTGTGCATATGCCGGGTCTATACAAATTCCATTTGTAGTTTACCAATTATGCATTGCTATGCTAAAAAAAATGGGAATAATCTTTTTCTGTAAATTAGAATTCAACTGAGTTATCAAAGCATATCATGCATTCATGATAGAAAGAGAGTAATATGCTTATATCCTATGAGAATAAGGGCATTGTGCTATAAGAATTAAAATTATATGGGAAGGAATCATAGAGATTTTAACTTTCATAAAGAGTATCATTTTAAGAATAGACTTGCTGTATTATTAAAGCTAAATAACTGTAGGTTATTAAAGAATATATATAATACTATACTTAAACATAAATTTATATATCTTAGCTAATAATAATCTTTATTTCATGTTAATTGAAATCCCTATGATTTAATATATCCTTCTATTTCTAATAAATTTTATAAACACAAAACGATTACTTCTAAGCTAAAAATGATTAAAAAGTCAATTCACTCCCAAAGTGCACTACAAGCATATATCAAGCCCCCTCAAAAATCAAAGTCTGTAACAGCAATCATCAGACCTTAAAAACATTAATTAAAATTTTTTCTTTATTCAAAAATTTCTTCTGCCATCATGGCAATATCCAATAAACGTTTCCATTTTGCATTTACAATAAATGGGTAGCTGTGCAGTTAAGCAAAAAAACAAAGGAGAAAATCAAAAAATAAACTCTCAAATCAATCTAGAGGAAGAAGCCAAAAGACCTCAAAAATCTATATCTGATATTACAAGAAAGCACATCAAACAAAAAAAAGCTGTGGTTGATGCAAGGCTACGAACTGATGAAATCACTGATGCCCCAACAGGGAACCAAGTAGAAAAAAGAAAAACTCCATCTGATATAAAACTAATCAAAGCTTCATTGCAAAAACATTTCATTTTCAGTAGCTTGACAGAAAAGCAAATAGATCTGATAATTGAGCATATGAAACTCTATGCTGTGAACTCAAGCGAAGTGATTTTTGAGCAAAACAGTAAAGGGAATGCTTTTTTCATAGTCGCTACCGGAAGGCTTGAAGTTATTGTCAATAATAATCGAGTTAATTTGATAAAAGAAGGAGATTCATTTGGAGAACTTGCTCTTATACATGATACACCGCGTAGTGCTACAGTAAGAACTATTATGAATACAGCTTTATGGGTATTGGACAGGAAGACTTTCAGAAGCATTTTGGAAGAACTTAATGCTTTAAATTATAAGGAAAACAGAAGTTTTATTGATTCTGTGCCGATTTTTCAAATATTGTCTGAGAGTCAGAAAGAAAGCTTGGTAAGTACTTTGACGAGCTTAAAATTCCAGTCAGGGCAGAAAATTGTTAATGAAGGAGACCCTGGAGATTTACTTTATATAATTAAGGAAGGGAATGTTGTGTGTACACAGAAAGGGATGGAAAAACGCAGATTGACGAAAGGAGATTTTTTTGGGGAGCAGGCTTTACTTTATGGGTCTGCAAGAACTGCTACAGTTATTGCTATTGATGAAACTACTTGTGTAGCACTTAAAAGAGAAGAGCTTACGACAACTTTAGGAGCCTCACTTCAACTAATCATTTATAAAAACTCAATGAGAATAGCATTTGACAAAAATGAAATCTTAAAAAAACTGACAAAGCCTCAATCCGAAGCTCTGATAAACGAAATGCAAGTAAAAAGCTATGAAAACAATGAAGTAGTAATAAACCAAGGGAAATCTAAAAGTGAAGGAATTTGGGTTATTGTAAAAGGTGAGTTAAAAGGCAAAGTTAATAAAGACAACAAATATAAAGTTTTTGATGTTATAGGAGAAATTCAGGTTATTCAGAATAAAGAAGAAATTTTTGTCGAAGATTTTGTGGCTGTTGGCGATGTTGATGTTACTCATATTTCAGCATCTGGGTTTAGTAATGCTATTGGTGGAGATTATGCTCAAGTAACAAGTAATAATGAAGCTATTCAGTTATTGAAACGAATACAACTGTTTAAAGGGCTTAGTCCGAATCAGTTTCAAACTCTCGCAGCCATGATAAAAATTCAGGAATTCGATGACGGCCAGACGATAGTTGAACAAAACAATGTTGGAGATTGTTTTTTTTTAATCAAGTCTGGCAAAGTTGATATAGTTAAAGATGGGCAGGTCATCAGAAATATTACAAAGCATGATTACTTTGGTGAAAGATCTTTACTATTCAACAATTTCCGCTCCGCAAGTGTTATAGCNTGGTGAAAGATCTTTACTATTCAACAATTTCCGCTCCGCAAGTGTTATAGCCCATAAAAAAGTAGTCTGTTGGGTTCTCTACAAATCAGATTTCCTTGGGATTTTAAATGAAAACATCAGAAGGCAATTGCTTGAAAGAATTGAGCTCCAAGACGATAGTATAACCCTACAAGATCTAACAATTGNCCCATAAAAAAGTAGTCTGTTGGGTTCTCTACAAATCAGATTTCCTTGGGATTTTAAATGAAAATATCAGAAGGCAATTGCTTGAAAGGATTGAGCTCCAAGACGATAGTATAACCCTGCAAGATCTAACAATTATCAAGCTCTTAGGTAGTGGGATGTTCGGCAACGTCTTCCTAACAGCACATAAAACCAAAAAAACCCTCTTCGCCCTAAAAACCGTCGACCGGAGGAAAATCTCAGCCTACGAAATCGAAGAAAACATAGTCTTAGAAAGGAAAATCCTCTTACAACTCGATCATATATTAATAATGAAGCTCGTAAGAACATACAAAGATTCAAAACGTCTATATTTTTTGATGGAATTCATAAGAGGAATGGATTTATTTGATGTGTTAAGAAAGCTTGACTTACTTAAAGAATGTGATGCCCGCTTTTACACAGCATGCATATTTACCATATTAGAGCATTTGCATGAACGAGGAATAATATATCGTGACCTTAAACCTGAAAATATGGTTGTAGATACTGAAGGCTATCCAAAACTCATAGATTTCGGTACAGCTAAATTTGTCACAGGAAGGACTTATACTATAGTTGGAACACCTCATTATATGGCTCCTGAGGTTATAACAAGTCATGGATATGGATTGGCTGCAGATTATTGGACTGTAGGGATTATGCTGTATGAGTTTATGTTTGGGTGTGTCCCTTTTGGTGAAGATGAAGCTGACCCTTATGCTATATATGAAAAAGTTCAAGAAAGAAAGCTTATTTTTCCTAAATGGGTTGATAATAAGAACAAAGTTAAAGAGTTTATAAATCAGTTGTTGAATAAAAACCCAGCTAGTAGGCTTGGAGGGAATTTTGATAATCTTAAAGCCAACTCTTGGTTTATAGGATTGAATTGGGATAAGATTATAAGTAAAGAACTTAAAGCACCTTATGTTCCTAAACTTTTCCCTTTGGATACTGAGATTGAGAATGCGCTTAAAGGCAATAAAGTACTTGATGAGATTATTTCTAAGGTGGAAAATAAAGAGGAAGTGCCGAAAAGCAAGAGAAAAACTCAGGCGCCTGCTAATTGGGATGAAGAATTTTAGTAGTTTTGAGAAAGATATAAATCTAGATTAATATAATGATATGAGAAATTGCGAAGAATAGGATTTCTGTGAGAATATTAGACCTTAATATAAATTTTTAGAGGAATATACAAAAGGGTGCTTTAGGAGCTCTTGAGCTGTTGGTCTTAGACTTGGGTCCCTTTGTAAGCATTTAGTAAGAAAATCTTTGCATTCCTGGCTAATATTATTAGGTATCTGCGGGACTTCACTATACAAAAGCACTTTCATCATTAATAAAACCTGGTTTTCTGTTCCATTCCAAGGAGGTTTAGCTGTGAGCATTTCAAGTACAACACAACCTATCGACCATATATCTGCCTTTCTACCATATCCACCCTCTTTCATAACCTCTGGAGCCATCCAAGGTAAACTCCCTTTAACCGACATAACCCCTCCAGATTCCATCAAATCATCAGTATAATTTTTAGAACATCCAAAATCACAGAGTTTAATTTTCCCACTTGAGTCCAATAATATATTATCACATTTTAAGTCTCTATGAATGATCCCATTTTCATGCAAAAACTGAATTCCTTTCAAAATCTGCCTAGCATAAGCTTTTACTGTAATCTCACTTAATCCTCCAAGAATATACAGTAATTTTGCCAAACTCCCTCCTGATAAATATTCCATATACATGCATAAATTGCCCTCAAGAACTTCACTGCCAATATACTTGACGATTTTTTTGTGCTTGAGGTTTTTTAATATGTTAATTTCTTGAATTAAAGCATCGACAAAACTCTGCTGGATTTCGTTAGATGGATTGTAATATATACGTTTTACAGCGAAAATCTTGCCTGAATCTATGTTGATTGCTTTCATTACTTGACCGAAACCTCCAGATCCTAGTAATTCCATTACTCTCCATTGGATGCTTTTTCCGTTTATGGATTCTAGCATTGGATCTTTGTCTAAAAGTTTTATTTTTAAGTCATTATAGGTAGAAATGCTTGATGTTGTATTGAGTTCGTCGACAAGGTTTTCGATTGTGCATTCTCTGTTTAGAGTTGAACCTTTGAAGCTTTGGAGGTTGTGCAAGCTGTGCTCTGAAATCAGACTTCCTACTGTGGACTTTTTGGTTGTTTGTTTACGGACAAAAGGTGAATTGAATTTGTTTTCATTGATAGAATTTATTGACGACATTGCCGGTTTCATACCTTTTGCATCGCTTTCTAATTCAAAGCTTCCATAAGATGAATCTAAGTCCTTTTCCTCTGTTCTTTCAGGGAATTTTTTAATAGAAACTGTTTCGTTTTTCGTCGAAAGGTCTGAATGCTGTTCTTTAACTGAAGGCTTTATCCGAATGCCTTTCATTTCTAACGACCTGGGACTCTGAAGAGGCTCAAGTTTAGTTTTCAGGTTTTCTGAAGATAATTTTGGACTTATTCTAGGGATTATAGTCTTTGTAAATTGATCTTCTTGGTTGTTTTTGTGTTGACTTGATAGTCCTTGGAAGGCAAAAATCCTAGTTAGTACTTTGCTTTTTGGTGTTAAAGCAAGGGGTGAGTTTAAACTTTTGGTTGAAATTTTTTTATATCCTAGTGACATATGGGGAAGTTTTGTATTGTTTCTTGGCTTGAATTGGGTAAAAGAAATTGGAGCACTAAGTCTTTGAGGGATAATAATTTTTAGGTTCGGCGCCAGTCTGATATATGGCTCTGATAAAGTGTGTTTTTTCATTGTTTTTATTCTATTATTGGCACTACTTTGATGTAATGAATTAGGGGAAATTAGATTGAATTTTAGTGGGAATCGCTTTTTAAAGTGAATGATGATTGAAGAAGGAGGATTTTTTTGAAGGCGAATTATGATAAGGGTGTTACTTGAGGATTTTAGAAGATAAGTGAAAACTCATATATGATGATATAAAATTTGTTAGAATTCAAGTGACTAAATGCTTAGTCGAATCATTCTGATAACAGAGATAGTAGATTTGATTTAGGAGAAAGTGAGTTTTGTATAGTCAAATATCATTACAGATTGAGCATGCATTATATAAAATTATTTAAGTCTTAGATGGGATAAATGAATTGGTTTGGGCCATATATCTTTTAAAAATATTGGCTTTATTTAATAGGAAATTAGCTTTTTATAATTTTTGAGGATAGCTTTAGATATATTTTTTCAGTCAGATGTTGTAGAGATAGAAATGTGTTAGAATTTAATGCTTAGGTTTTTACATTAACCCTAGTTTTAAAAAAAAAAAATTAATTTAAACTATCTTATGATACATTTAAAGCACATAATATGCAGGTGAATATAACATTGAAATCATATATTTTCTTAAATCTTTTCTAATTACATGCAATATTCACATGATAATTAGAGATAAACTAGTAACGAGAGCAAGATACAAGGATCTATATAGTGCAAGGCTAATTGAGATATATTTTTTGGCATAGCTTTATGCCACTTTATTAAATATTGGAATAAAGAAGGATTTAAAAATTATGTGCAAAAAAATGAATTAGTAATTGCTAGTTAAAAAAATTATGTGAAAGCTATAAATCTTACTAATTCTTTCAAAAATTATCCTTTTATTATTGCATAAACCCTAAACGCATTATGCAATTTATCTAGATACCATATAAAAATTAGCCCATAAATGTCCTCCGATACACAGATTATCGAAGAAAAAATTGTAAAGGTCAACGGAGACACTGCGATAAAAAGGTACTCAAAGGGGAGATTTCTAGGCAAAGGTGGTTTCGCCAAAGTTTATGAGTTCGTCTGTCTCGAGACTAAACAAGTGACTGCAGGAAAAATTATGGAAAAATCAGCATTGTCAAAAGCAAGAGCAAGACAAAAACTCATGAGCGAAATAAAAATCCATAGATCCCTACACCACACCAACATAGTCAGATTTGAGCATTACTTTGAAGATGAGAATAATGTTTATATAATGCTTGAACTCTGCACTAACCAATCACTAAACGATCTAGTTCGTAGAAGGAAAAGACTAGTCGAACTAGAAGTTCAATGCTATCTTCAGCAAGTCTTATCTGCATTGAAATATATGCATTCTCATAGAGTTATCCATCGTGATATCAAACTGGGAAATATATTCCTCAGCGACAAAATGGAAATTAAAATGGGTGACTTGGGGCTTGCAGCGAAATTAGAGTTTGAAGGTGAAAGAAAAAGAACAATATGTGGAACCCCAAACTATATAGCTCCAGAAATTCTTGAAGGAAAAAACGGTCACTCCTATGAAGTTGATGTTTGGAGTTTTGGAGTGCTTATGTATACAATGATGATAGGTAAGCCTCCATTTGAGACTAATGATGTTAAGACAACATATAAGCGCATCAAAATGAACGCTTATACTTTCCCTGATCATATTTCAATATCTGAAGAAGCACGAGATTTGATATCAAGAATATTAGTTACAGACCCTATGGAGAGGCCTACTATAGATGATATGCTTAATCATGCATTTTTTACTAAGAATCCAATACCTAAGCTTCTCCCAACAAGTACTTTAGCAGTGCCTCCATCAAGTTCTTATATGAGACAATTTGAAAAAAACAACCTCATGAGCACAGCTAGACAGCTTTCTAGAGGAATTGATGAAGGACTTCTATTAAAACCCCCAAGGTCATCTTCACAGACTCATGGTGAAGAAGAAAGGAAAGACCAAGGCAGATTAACTCCTAGAGAAATACGCAGAACAGGGTCTAGAGAAAGAAACGACTCAGCTGGGTCAGCTTCAGGGTCAGGATCAAATACAAAAAAAGTTGCCACAACTTCTGCTTATGCTGTAACACTTGATGGACCTAATATATGGGTTAAAAAATGGGTTGATTATTCTAACAAATACGGCCTTGGGTATATGCTTTCTAATGGATGTGCTGGAGTGTTCTTCAATGACTCAACAAAAATCATTGGCGATACTCAAGGTGACCATTTTCAATATATGTTCAGGCCTAATCCTAGTCAGGATGAAGAAATGGTTAATCATTCAATGAATGCTTACCCAGCTGAGTTTCAGAAAAAAGTGACTCTGCTACAGCATTTTAGAAAACACTTGGCCATTACTGATGCAATTAACGAGCTGCAAAGCCCAATGACATATATTAAGAAATGGTTGCCAACGCAGCATGCCATGATTTTTAGACTTAGCAATAAAGTGGTTCAAGTTTATTTCCAAGATAAGACCGAACTCATGCTTTGTAGTGGGACAAAGCAGGTGGTTTATATTGATAAAACTTCAAAAATCACAGTGTTCCCATTAGCTACAGCAATGGAAAGCGGCAATAAAGAAATGACTAAGAGGCTTAGGTATACCAAAGAAATCTTGACTAATATGCTCCAGCCAGCTGAAGGTAAGATTGAAACTTAATTAGTTAAAAGAGAAAAATAAATATGATTTCATATACAATATATGCGATTCTATGAAATTACCTATTAAATTCTAGCTTCGCCAGCTTGAGGAATTCTTGGGTCCTGGTCAAGTTTCTGTTCAAAATCGTGTCTACGCCTTGAACAGTAAAACACAACTCCTGCAATAGATACAAGAATAAGTAGTACAATAAGCAAGACAAAGCCAACAATTACTCCTTTTTTTTCATCTTCATCATCGTTACCATCATTATGATCGTTATTATCATCTTCATTTACCATTTCAATTTCCCCTTTTTCATTAAGGACTTTGGCTTCAAGATAAAACTCTGATGACGATAAATTCGCTTGAAAATAATAATCCCTGCCTGAATTGCGTCTAAGTTTTTCATATATTATAGTGTATGTAAAGTTAGAATAACCTGGAGCGACATTAGTAAATTCGAATATTGTAGTATCAGTTAAAGTAATTTTGGTAGAGTTCATAATATAAACATTACCTTGGGGCATGTAGACTGATACAAAAGCACAGATAATGTTTTTAAACTTGAAGCTGTTGCTATCTTGAAATCCAGGGTTAAATTTTAAATGATGATCAAATGGTAAATAGTTTTCATTTGTTACAGTAAATGTGAACTCAACATTTGAGTATGGTTCAGAATCATTGTTGCCAACAATTCTCGCTTCGATTGCTGAATCAAAGTAAAAATTGCTTTTAATATAAGCCATCTCCATGACTGAAGCAAAGGTGTTATAGTTTTTATCAGCTTCTTGGATAATCAAATCGCTAGTAAGATTAGCTTCTTTACCTAAGGCAACTTCAAAAATACCTGTTGAATTACTTATTGAATAGTCTAAATAAGTTCCATACTCTGACTCATTTGTTATTTGAAAAGCTTGCACAATCTTATAATCATCAGGGATAACAGTTTTTGTATATTCCACAAATACACCAAAAGCTGAGCTGATTGATGCATCTGAAGAGGTAAATGGGATTTTATACAAATTTCCAGTTCCTTGGTAATTAAAAGAGAAACTAGGAATTCTCTCGCTTTGATAGTAAACGTGTAAAAACTTATTAGTAATCTCAGACTCGCCTGGACTTTCTCCAGCATAATCATTTGAGCATTTATCTTCTAATATTTCAAAACTGTATGGGAAATTGTGATAGGGGTTTATCCCATTATCAGGACTTGGGCAGTTTCCTTGATAATTCTCCATTCCAGTCTTGATAACAGGGAAATTGCCCTGGGAGTAATTTTCTTCCATGTATTGATAAGCTTTTTTATTAAGCACAGGGATAAAGTGAATCTCAAATGAATTTACTATGAAACTTGATATAGGATCCCCGGATAACGAACCTGATGCAAGGTGTTCAGCTATTTCTAATACTTGAAATGTGCCAAGAGGGTATCCACCATAGAAGCCACCAAGGACAAGTATTAAGGGCTTTGTGTATTCTGGATGATATGATGAGTTTTGTAGGATTAGTCTGTCAAATATTTCTAATGAGGATTGAGATAGAAGGGAGGGGTATTGAATGGTTAAGTTATTGAGTGTTGAAATGATTTCAGAACTGTTGAGGTAGCCGTTTAATGAGCCTAGAGAAATATGTCCTTGGGTAAGAAATAGGAGTGAGAGAAGCTGCCAAATTTTCATTTATATAGTTAATATATTTCAAGATTATGTAATAAGATTTTTTAAGATAGGGAAACGTACTTGTATATAGCAAATTGATGAAGTGATGTGACTGCTTTTGATTTAAATGGTATTTTATGATTTTCTATAAGAAAAGGTGTGCTTTAGATGAATAGGATATTATTGTAATTAATAATTGATTAATTTATATGATTAGTTTAGAGTAGAAGATGTACATTTGCATACCTCATATCATGATAATTAGTAAACATACATTTTGCATTGGCTTGATTAAATCATAAATAATTTAATTACTATTTGTCTTTTAGTTGCAAATTAAGTTTTATACTTATAATAAAATATGAGTGTTTTTGAAGTTATTTTTACAAATAGCACTCCCATTCAAGAAGTTGAATTTGATAGTAAGAAGTCAGCAAATTTACCTTTATTAAAAGATTTGAATCAAAAGTTCATCCCTGCAATTCAAACTTTTTTAACATTAAGTTCCTTTAAACAACTAATTACGGAGCATAAATGCACAAAGTCAGACTGCTTTCATTGCGAAATCAGAAAACTATTCGATACAGATTTGATCAGCACTAAATATATTAGTTGTGGCACACTTCAAAATTTTATAGAAATTCACTCTATACATCTGGAGGAGTCCGAAGGAATTTCAAATTTTTTAAACATGATTCACGGGAATGATAACAAAATATGCCATCCAAAATGCGAATTACATCAGGCTTTTCCTATATTTAAAAGAGAACTATCATGCGACTGTGGAGCATTCTTTGGTGCATTAGCTAATGATATGCTTACTTCATTAAAAATCCCTCTAAAGCAACTAATAAAGCCTTTCAATTCACGAATGGGTGAATTCAATGCAATTAATATTATGGCTATTGCTGATATTTCGACTTTGAGATCACTAAGATTTCAATTTGCAAATGTGATTAAAAATGCATTTCAAACAAAAAAACCATCATTTTTTAAGTGTCCAAGTGCCAAAAACCATGAGCCTGCTTTTAATATCAAATCAACAAATACTGACCCTTCTTTACTAGTATTAAAATTTAATTGGAATAATGTAGAACAAAATACCTTTAATGCTATGCAGTCATTAATGTGGCTAGATGGTCAATTTAATCTTTCAGAATTTTCATCATGCCCTCCAAGTAAAAATTTAAGCCTAAAAACTATTTTTTTAACAAAAAATGATAAGGGTAAAACAATAACTTTTATAAACAATTCTTGGTACAAACTTTCTACAAAAAGGAATTTTCAGATCCACAAAGGAAAATGGCTTGATACACTATTTTATATTATTTCTCATAGATATATTCCGCATTATGCATTTTATGAAAAGATTGATGCCCCACCCATTATAAAACTTGAGCCTATTGAAATTGGTTATATAGAAAGGGTATCATATCTAGCAGAGTTAGGAGAAAATCTTAAGGGTGGGTTATCTAAAGCTTACTATTATTTAGATCATGGCTTTCTATCTTCATCCAATATGATTATGTGTTTAAATTGCCATAAAATGAAAGTTTTAGGTGAAGCATGTGAAGCTTGTGGATTTATTAATGGAGATTGGAATTGTAGTAAGTGTTTAGAGTTCAATAAGCAAATACTATGGACTTGTAGAAATTGTAGGGCTGATAGAATTAATGTTGATTATGATTATTACTGTGAAGAATGTTTTAAAACAAGTACTAACTTGAGCTTTTGCAAATATTGTCCTCCAACTATTTGCTTCATATGTGGGAAAGAGATGTTTTCGTATGAGGAGATATTTTGCACAGTTTGTAAATATGATACGATACCTTTTCATGAATGCTCTTCAAGCAATAATAGTGTCCTATGCTCAAACTGCAAATCATTTGCTGAATAGTTAAAGCTATATATTAGTTAATAAATTTTTTTGTTAGGATCTCTAATGTTTATTTTGTTTATATAGAGATTGGAAATCATGATTATTTTTTATATTTTTATATAATTTAAGCTCAACAATTTTATTCATGCAAATACACTGATGTTTTGATCTTCATTATAAAAATGCAATATAACTTTTTCACTCTTTACCAAGTTTATATCACATTAATATATTTATGAGAATAAAAGTAAAAATATTTGATGAATCTATAAATTCTTACAAAACCTTAAACCTATACGACCTTACTCCAAAAACTGAAGTTAAAGAACTCAAAAATCTTATCTCATCTTACTTAAATCGCCCTTTATCCCAAATTCACTTAGAATCAAATTACTTAGGTCTTAAAATTTTACTAACAGAGTCTTTCCCGTTGAGCTTTTTTTTCCCTGATGAAGACCAAGTTAAAATTTTCATAGAGACTTATCAGAAGCCAAGCCGGTCACTTTTAAACACAGCTTTTGACGAAGCTCTTCTTACAATACAAAAAGGAGATCTCAATGAATTAAAATCAATTCTCAGCACTTCAACAATTTCTTTAGATGAATTGTGTAAGCGAAGACACACAAATGGATGGAGTCTTTTGCATTTATCAGCTTTTTATCGAAAGGTTGAGTTTATAGACTTTTTAGCAGATTTAGGATTTGATATTAATGAAGAAACATATGATGCATGGACTCCTTTGATGCTAGCGTGCACTCATGAAAAAACTGATTGTGTAAAAGCGCTTTTGAAATTAGACTCTATAGAAATCAACAAATTGACTAAAAGAGGAAGTGCACTACACTTAGTAGTTGCTCTTGGATATTGTAAAACCGTAGAATTGCTATTATTGAATGGAGCTTCAGCACAGTTAGAAGATTTCAATTGCAAAATACCTTTAGAACTAGCCCAAGATACTGATATTATAGAACTAATACCTAAATTTCAAGGAAACAAAGAGTTATCTAAATTTGATATCAGAAGTGATTTGCCCCAGTTCGCGGGGTGTTTAAATTTATATACATCAGCTTTGGCTAAAGATAAATCGATATTTGCGTTCATAAATTTAGAAAAAGGAACTTTAGATGAGTATAAAAATAAAAGCGAATTTATGAAAAAAAATTTGCCTTTTTATGTGACAAAGTTGATAGATGTTGAGAAATGTGAAAGTATATCTTCTTTTTGGTCATTTTCAAATATTTATTATTTTGAAGTT
Organism: Stentor coeruleus; assembly: GCA_001970955.1. Lineage (NCBI taxonomy): Eukaryota > Ciliophora > Heterotrichea > Heterotrichida > Stentoridae > Stentor > Stentor coeruleus. The sequence goes on along the minus strand of MPUH01000887.1, from coordinate 7,101 downwards.
GTGACAAAATACAACAAAAGAATTTATTATAGTAAATATCCAGAACTCCGTGATGAATGGGTTTGTAATATACTAAAATCAAAAATATATTGTCAGGTGCATAGAATAGGTATTGAAACTATGAATCATTTATTTACTATTATAGAAAAACAACCTCAAATCATAGAAAATTATAATGAAAACGAAAAACTTAGCTTAAATGATTTTGAAAGGGTTTCTGAGATTGGCTCTGGGAGTTATGGAATAGTCTATAAAGTAATAAAAAATGACACTAAAGCTGTATATGCTATGAAATGTTTATCAAAATTCAAATTAAAAAAAAATCATATGCTGGATTATGCGATTTCTGAAATTGATATAATGAAAGAATTGTCTCATCCCTTTATCCTAAAGCTCTATAATTCCTTTGACAATGATGCTTCAATATATTTGATATCTGAGTTGTGTGAAAATGGAGATTTGCAATCCCGGTTGAATAAAGGAAAGGTCCCAGAACTTGAAGGTAAATTTTATATATCCGAGATTGTATTGGGTCTTGAATACTTACACTCTAAAGATGTTATATATAGGGATCTTAAACCAGGAAATATACTTGTAGACTTTGAAGGGCATATAAGACTTGCAGATTTTGGATTAGCTAGACTTATTGATGAGAAGTTGGATGTTATAAGCACGATTGTTGGATCTCCAGCTTATATGTCTCCTGAAGTTATTACACGTGAAAGATTGAGCAAAGCTGCTGATTTGTATTCTTTAGGGGTTGTTATTCATGAAATACTTACTGGGAATATTCCGTTTTCAGAGTTTGATTGTGTTAAATTGTTTGCTCAGATAAAAGAAAGTAAGTTTACTATAGATAATAGTTTAGGGAAAGAAGCGCGGGATCTTGTGAAGAAATTGCTTAATCGTAAGCCGATATTAAGACCTAATATTCAAGATATTAAATTGCATCCGTTTTTTAAGGGGATTGATTGGCATTTGCTATATGAAAAAAAGTATGCACCACCAAATGATGGAATATATAATCAAATAATAGATTAAAAGACAGAGAGGTAGTTTTGCAATTAAAATTGAAAATGTGGATTTTTTAGAATATTTTTAATTAGAATAAAATTGAATAGTGATGATAGGCTTTATGAAATGTATATAACATAGTTTATGTGAAATTTTTAAATTAGAGATATTGATAAGAAGTAAATAAAGTACAAAAAACTCATAATAAGATGCATAAAAAGTTTACTTTTTAGGCTTAATATTTGCGTTTTTAAGAAGATCAATTAAATTAAAAAAATCATATCAAGGGATAGAAAATTATATTAATTAAAATAATTCGTAAATTGATAAATAAATTAAACCAAAGAACTTGCTAAAATATCATATATTTAAAATTAATGCCATAGCCTCAATAAATATTATCGATAGATGCTAAAACATTATAAGTTTATATTTAAAATTAATGGCATAGCCATGCTAAAAATAAAAAAATTATTATAGCTAATAAAGTCTATTTTTAATAATACTTATCTTATTATTAGACCACATAATAAAATGATTCTTTTAATTCTAATTTTTTTCTATTTCACATATCTCACATGACTATTATAAAACATAAAATGGCTGAACAATACTTATTAAAGCAAGCATCTGCACTAAAGACAAAATTCTCTCCAACTTCAGATGTTAAAAACATTTTAATTAGAATCAACGAAAAAGTAGTCCACAAATTCAAAGGTAAAAAACCTGAATTATCCTTACAAGAACTCATAGACGAATATTTAGTAAAATTAAATGCTGGCGACGTTGATTTAAATCTCAGAAGGGCCAAACTCAGAGAAGCAAAAAGAAAGAAAAGAGAATTAGAAGCAAAACTTATGTCAGTAACTGAATCAATCGATAATTTAGGGACTATAAATGAAACACCAAATAAAATTAAAATAAATCTTCAAGACAGCCAAATTCGTCATGAATATTTTGAAGAAGAAAAGCAAAAAGCAAAGCAACAGGAAAAAAAAGCTATTGAATACTATCAAGAACAAAAACGCCGTAAGGAAAAGCTTCAGAAGCATCTAGTTGAAATAGAACAAGAAATCAAGCAGGAACGAAATTTAAAACAGGAGCAGAAAAAGAAGCAAGCTAAAGAAAAGAGAAAGGAATACAAAAAGAACTTGAAAAAAATGCATGAAAAAGCTGAAATGAGAAAAAAAGAATTAGAAGAGCAAAAGTCTTATGATGTAACGTTAAAGAAAATCAAAGCTGAAAAGCCTTTATTTGTCAAACTCTCAGAGCAATATTGGAAAGATATCGAAATGCCAGAGCTGGAAAAAAGAAAAGCTGAACTGATGAAGAAAAGAATGATGAATTCAATAAGCCAAAAACAAATTATAGATCATGCTAAGTGGTATGATACAATAAAAACTGATCATAAAAAGAAATTCGAACAAGATTATAAAAGCAAAAGTATCGATAGGAAAATCCAATCATCAGACAGTGCTTTCAACTTTTGGAAGAATAAATTATTAGAAGAAGAAAAGCATTTAAGAGAAGAACAAAGAAGAATGCAGGAAGAAAGATTGAGAATGATAGAGAAAAAAACAACATATGCGAAGTTGGTTAAGCAAATGTATTTGCCAACTATTGATGAAGAAAAGAGGAAAGAACTGGAAAAAAGAAAGGAAAAACTGTTAGAGGGCCAAAAAATACTTAAAAAAGATCCTGAAAAAAGTGATGAAAAAAATGAATGGGTACCTCACAAGTTTAAACCTAATCCCCTTGCCCCAAAAGAAAAGCCAAAGCGTGAAGTGAAATCCGTTGACTACTTGGAATATCAACGGAAAATCAGAGAAGATGCAGAAAAAGAGAGAATGGATGCTGGGGTTGAGGATGATATGATGAAATATGATTTCAATGAGCAGTTCGAAGGACTTTCTGATAGCGAGAAGATTAAAATGCTTAAGAAAAAATCGAAAAAAATTGAGAAAGTGATAAAGAAAAAAGAAATAGCTATGATAAATAATGAAGGAACAGTTAAAGGGTTTAAGTATAGTGATGATATTAATGATATGCTCTTGAGTTCTATAAAAGCGAAATTGGCGATACTTGAAAAAACTAAAGAATAACTTAGAATAGTTTTAACTTTTTTGAGATATAAGCAAAAATGTAATTTTTATTTTTAAATATGATATTTAAGACATTATTATATATGAATATGGTTAAAGGCTAGAGTTAATATTGAAATGCTTCATGTGCTTAGACATATACATATTTGTATAGGATTATGAATGTTTTTATAGTTTTTTTGCTATGCAAGGAAGCTTGTGCTTGTCTTAGAGAGGATTTTTAAATATGCAACTTTTCTTTTTTTATTGGATTATATGATAATATTTTTTTTATCTAAGTTAGGAAGACTCAAAAATTAGCTATAAAATTAGACTTCAAAGTTGAATATATCTTCTATATTATCACCTTTAAAATGCATATAAAAATTGCAAGTTGCTAGAAAGATAATAAAATACTAAACCAATTTTTTTTATATAACTCTTATAAAATTCAATAGCATTTAGCATAATATAAGTTCCACATACTTTAGCTTGAATGTTTTTTTCGTCAACCAAAAATTCTATTATTAGAAAAATAACTATAGATTAAAAAGGTTCTAGAAGCTTTATACTAAAATAAGTCACTAGCCTCAAACCTAATTAATTTATATTCCTCTCATTGAACTATATATTTAATGTTCGCCAAAACACTCATTTACCAGTACTACAGTGAATCCATTATATTTTACCAAATCATGGGCTGTAAAAATTGCTCGCCAAGAACTTCTCATGGGGTGGAAATTCTTAGCAGAATCAAAGTTTGTATCAAGAGTAACGAGCCTAGCCATCTAAAAGAACTTATCTCACTATATGAATATTACTCAGAACGAAAATGTCATGAGTTCATTGATGAAAGGATTATAAAAGGTAAAAAAAGATACTTCAGCCTTCTTGGTTATGCCGTATGGTCAGGTAGCTACAAATCATATAAAAATTTAATCCAAAATCATAATGCCTCATTTTACTTTATGATGCAAAGTCTTGAAAAAGAAGGCTTAGACCCATTAAACCGTATATGCGAAAAAGGTTATCTTGTGCTATTGAAAATGTTCTATCCAGAGCATTGCGAATATGAAAGGTACAAAAAATATGCTCAAGAATCAAGTTGTGTTATGAACTCCTTACCATCTATGCATAGCTTTGAATTAATTTTTACTCCTATTCAGCTTGCAGTTTTCAATAACCACTTGTCTATTGTAAGCTATTTTACCGAGTATCACAATCAGGAAAAAATCCCGAAAAATGTGGATTTGCATCATGTGGATGAGTATACTGGAGAAAACTGTGCGTTGGTGGCTTGCAGAGCTGGGAATTTCCCTATGGTTATGATGCTTCATGAAAAATATGAGGCGGATTTCCATTTAAAAAATAAAAGAAATGAAAGTGTTTTCCAGATTATAGCCGCTGAAAGCAGGAAAAATAGCGGACTTAGTTATTTAGAATGTTTGAGGTATGTCACAAATATCATCAAAGTAGATATCACTTACATGCACGAAGAAACGTTGCTGCTGTTCGAAAACCGACTCTGCATAAAATTCTTCGAAGAGGCACTTAGAGACAGAGGGATTATAACTAGCAAAAAGGAAGTTGAAAGTTTATTTCGTACAAAAAAACACATTATAAAATCTGAGGATCTCAAAGATTTTCTTAAAAATATCGAAGAATTTAGCAGAATAATACCTTGTTCTGCTGAATCAGAATTCCAATCATCATATTTAACATTGAGAGATGAAATGATTTCTACTTAGAAAACTTCAAGAATCACATAATAAATTATAAATACATAATTCATAGAAATCTAAGTAATAGCTACTTAATAAGTTAGTACCGATGTATCGGGGTTGTCAAATTCGTCAGGAACCATTCTAATTTCATCACCATGTCCAAGACGGATAGGGTTGTTATGAAGTTCCATATGATGCCACAAGTCAGACAGCCAATTTAACATATTTGAACTACAGTAATCTGTCATTTCCAACATTTCATTGTAGCAGGCCAGGTCAACTTTTTCTGGGCCATCTTTATTGCCTATTTCCATAATCCTAGACAAGGTGCTGTTGCCTTCACACCTCTTGTAAGCACGGAAACGATAGTAGCAAAGAGCATTCTTATCACGAATAGTATCAGCTGAGTTTAATGATATTGTCCTGGCAGGGAATTCCCATCCTCTGGCTACTTGGAATGAACTTGTTCTACCTGTTGTAGTGTAACCATCATGTTCTCTGACTCTCCAGCCGTCTGTACCTTTGCCAAACATGTGCATAGGCCCCATGATATAGTATTTTTCACTCTTTGGGTCCCAGTAAAAGACTTTATAGAAACAACGGAAAAAGTCTTTAAGTTTTGATCTTTCCCAAACAGCATCTGTTCTTAGTCTTGCTTCTTTTTCGTAGCTCTCCCAGTCAATACCCTTGTTTGAGAAGTCATAGTTCGGGTTATACTTCATGGACGCCATTACTTTTATTAATCCACAGCCAACATTTCTATAGGAAATCAAATATCTTTATAGGAATATAGGGTGATATTGAACTGAAAATTTTGGGAAATACGTTTTACTTAAAGATTTGATGAGACTTTGGTTATTTTTTAATTTATGTATTATTTTAAGTTTTTTTTGAGGTAAATCGTTTGAAAGGGAAGGATAAAATTTGATCATCACTAAACAGACTATCACACCTATTATATTGCTATTTTTAACTCATTCCTGAGAGATATTTTAATCATTGACCAATTAGCTTCAATTATTTGAGTATAGCCCCACTCGCTGAATCTCTGATTCTTAAATTTGGTAAATTTATTTCTAATTCTTAATGAACTTTTTAACAGTCACTAATAATGATTGATTTAATTCTTTTCGCAATAATAGCTAGCAAAGTTTTCGATATTATCTATCATCAAATTAAAAAATCATCTCCAGCTACTGAGGCAAACAATTCATCTCAAAACTAACCCTTGATTCTGGAGTAAAAATTGAATATTCGTAGATCATAAAGATTATCTGAATAAAAGATAATCTCATTAAAAAAAGTATGTCCCTGCTATTGTTGGGTTACTGTATTATCTATTTTATCTTGGTTTCTGTGGCATCCATATGAGTAAATTTTAGAGGCATATATCAATAGTGAATCACATTTAGGTTATAAGCAAGAACTCTATGATCCAAAAGAAATTAATAGTAGAATCGTTTGTTTCAAACTTCTAAGCAACTTAAATTTACCCGTATTATTAAAATTCATAATAACCGAATTTAATCGAAGGATGATATTATATGCTTGAATTTATGAAGAATTTGAAAAGTACTTAGAGAAAACAAAACAAACAAGAAATAATCAAGATCAACAGAGAAATAAAAACTTTATCACGAAAATATACTATAAAAGAAGAAAATTAACAAGAGCTGGAAAATAGTCCAGCGATTATTCCTAACTAATACTAATATGTATGAATTTATAAAATAATTTTGCAAGCTGATTTTATACAAATGATGTGATATTTTTCGAAAAATACTATTCAAATATCTATGATTAGGATATAAGAGATATAAATTTATACTTCAAAAATTTGAGTAATCTGGAGTTTTTGTGGAACAGCATCACAAGAAGGCATTAAAAAAAGCATTTTTTTGTATTCGTTGAAAGTTTAACCTCAATTGCACTCAAAATAAACTGTAAGAAATAAATATTTTTTTTTATTAAAACTTAAAATTATATAAGAAATATCTTGTGTTTTCATTATCAATCAACTTAGTTAGGGGGTTAAAGTATATGATTTCTATCGAAAATCATATCGACTCTCTGAGTAGCTTTTTAGACAGCAATTTATCAAGAAAATAATAAGACATATATTTGTATTGCATGTCTAAATTATGGTTATCAGGGTTAAGACTATTAGCCCATTATTTTCTTCAGTCTGCTTGAATGCCCAAGAAAAATATAACATTAGTACTTTTTTCTTTGATTTTCCTTAGTTTCCGATCTAACTTACTAAGGAGGTTTCTTTCAAATAG
>MPUH01000886.1:0-30614 GCA_001970955.1 Stentor coeruleus | reverse complement strand
GAATTTTTCTTGGGATCTACATCTATGATTGTGCGACTTTCGATCTGATGAGCTAGTGTTTCGATGAGATTTTGCTTTGGGGTCTAGAACTTGACATATGATATAAAAATTATAAATTGATGAACTGCTGATGGGGAAAAATTAGAATATTTAGAACTCGATGGTTTTGATCTATTGATGCAATTGAAAGAGTCATTTGGTTATCTGCCATATTATTATAATCTTTGAAAATTTAAATCAGTCTTTGGAGATGATGGACAATAGGAATCAAAAAGGCGGGAAGGTATACTTCAGATAAATATTGCTATTGACCTGTGAGTGATAAATAAAGTTCTAATCTTAAATATGGTATATAAATATGCTTGAACGTCAAGGACATTTGCCAGGTTACACTGGACACATCCCAAAAAACCCAGCACTCGAAGAAGTTGGCCCAGTGCCAGTAAAGCATTCTCACATTCCAAACTACCAAGGATTCATTCCTGGAGCGAAGGCTGAGAACCTCTTTGGTAAGACCTATGGGAAAATAACTGAAATTTCATCACTCGGCACCCACAACAAAGGTAGAGATGTGCCACCAGAAGAAAAGTATAAATCGATAGCCCAAGACAATTACACTAATCAATTGAGAATAACTGTAATGCCTTTTAGACCTAAAGAATATCCTGAACCTCCAGTAGATCCTATAACCCAAATACCCCCAGAGACAGTATCTAAGTTCTTTGGACAAAGGGTTCCTGGTGGTGGAAGTTATTCTCAAAGTGCAATGGCTAGTGGGAACTTAGAAAACTCGAAAGGATTTAATCAGGAATCAGGATCTGAACCCGTACTTTCTTATGAAGAAGCAAGAAAATTTGCAAGTAATAGTTAAAATAGTCAGTATTTTTTTTATTTTAGTTGATATTATTGTTTTTGTAATTGAGATGGGCTGGAAATGTTTAGGGTGGATGTTGTTAGGAATTGGTTATGAAGAATTATACTTTTTTTTTTGTGGGAAGATGGAGAGTTTGGATGGGATGAGTTTTGGGGGTTATGATTGAGGATGAGGGTTTGAAGTGAAAAATTGGTTATGTTTTTTAGTGGTGTATTGAAAATAAGAGATGGTGTATTATTGATTACACTTTTTGAAGATAGGAATTATTTTTAAATTATTTTGAATTTTATGTTAGGATTTTGAGATGTTTATACTCCTACTTATTCATATCAAAAGCAATTCAACATTTCATATTTCACATTTAAATTCATCACATATAATTTTATTCTATATTTATCAAAATCGTATTCCCTTAAAAATTTAATTTTTCAATCATATAAATTTTTCTCAATTATCTTCGACATCCAAGAATAATACATGTATTTATAAGAATGGAAAATTAGAATTTTTGGGGGAATGAGGTTGTGATAAATATATAAAAAAAGATGATTTGAAATTAAAGAATGTGTTTAGATACTATCCTGATAATGAAATATAGTCACTTAGATATTTGAGGGATTTTGAAAGCAGGGCAAAGTTGAAAGATTATTTTAAGTATAAAAAGATATCAGAGGGTTTATTGTTAGTTTTCCCTTGCATTTTTTACATGATAAAGATTTGGAATTAAAATATTTAACAGAGAGTATTATATACCTGAAGAAAGTTTTATATCGTTTTTTGTGATTTATGTTATATAATTGAACATAAGTTTTATAGAATGATAAATTTATAGTTAGGATTTTAATAGTTTTGTAGGGGAAAATTTGAAATATGCTTAATTTATCATTTGTGAAATAGAGAAACATAGTATTTAATTGTTGATAATAAGAATTTTTTTTAATAGGGAATATATAGGTTTATATATAATATTTGATAATAAATATATAGGTAATAAGCTATAAATATGATAGAAAATATTTTAATAGATAGTATGTGGTGCTATATCAATTTATGTAATTTAATTGTCAAGATTCAATTGAATGTTTTTTGTAATAGTTAATTATTTAAATAGATGCATTATATAATTATTTTATACTTTTATCTGTGTTATAAAATTATCGTAAAATATTTAATAAACTCTTTAAGCTCTTGAAAATAATAATGTGTACTGAAAGCTGCGACAAAAAGCTGAAGACATAAATAACTATAAACCTGAAAAATAAACTAATATCTAAGTTGTTTGTATAAAGAACCCTAGTAAAATTTAACTAAAAACTCACTCATATATAAATATGAAGCTAATTCTAATGATATGTTTTATCCTCACAGTCAAAAGTAAACTCTACCTTAGGTGGCGGTTTAAGCAACATGGGTCTTTCATTAACCCCAACCACAGTAAGATCATCAAGTATATACACCCTATCCTTCAGTGTTACCTCAGCAACACCTTCAACCGCGCTAGTGAAAATTCAATTACCATCAGAATGTTCAATATCTACAAGTTCAACATACAGTTGTTCTTTTGATAACCCACTAGGAAGTGCCTCATCAGCATATTGTGTTTCTGATTCTACAACATTAACTGTTACAGTTCATAATTTCTTTTCATCCTCAGCCGTCCCAGCAGGTTATAGTTTTCCATTCACTATAACTCTTAACTCAGTGACTAATCCTAAATCTAATAAACCAACTAGTTCTATTGGTATATCAACAACTACAAGCGATGGCACTGTTATTGATTCAGATAATTCAAATAGTGATATGATTATTACAGCAACTGCAGCTACTGTATCAAGTACAAGTATATCATCTTCTTCACAAATTGTAGGAACTAGTTCATGTACATATACTTTTACATATACACCAAAATATGATACTCCAAGTGGAAGTGTTATTCATATTAAATTCCCTTATTGGAATTCTATTATGAACCCTAGTAGTACTGATCTAAAGCAAATGATTACAAATACTTCACCAACTTGTATTGGGACAAGTAGCAATATAGCTTCATCATTAACATGCACTTATTCAACATCGACTATGTATTTAAAAGTTTTCAATGGTTTTACCTCAACAGCATCAGGAGCTGTAACTTTCACAGTCTCATCAATTACAAATCCACCTAACCCATATGCTGTAACAGGGTTTATTTTATATATAAAAGATTCTTCAGATTATGATTATGAAATCTCAAGTTCGTTTTCAGTCCAAGTAACTTCACCAAATACAATATCCATATCAGACTCTGGGATTTCAGCAAGTCCAAAAACTGTATCAACTTCAACATCAATAGACGTAAGTTTTACAATAAAAAACCCAATGACTTCAGGTTATCTTATCGATATAACAATTCCATCAGAAATCTCATTTGATACCTCAATGACTGTTATCGGTAAAAGTTCAGTTCAAAAAATCACTTTAACAAGGACAATTACTGGGACTAAAATTAGAATAACAAATGGTTATATCGCTTATACATCAACAACTTTTGTATGGGTTCAACTAACCCTTATGACAAATCCATCAAGTACAAAAACATCAAGTTCATTTATAGTAAGTACTCTAACCTCAGATGAAGCTATAATAGATACAGTAACAGGAGGTACATTAACAGCAACAGCAGGCACTCTAACTCAAAATGGTTCTAATAAATTCATAACCGCAGATAATTATGTTGTTGGTACATCAACTACTTATTATATCGAATTTGTCATTGCACATTCACTTCCTTCAGGGGCTTCTATAATTGTAACTTTCCCTCAAGAAATCATCCCTACAGCTAGATCAGCTACAACATGTGCTTCAGTTATAACAAATATCGGATCAAGTGCTACATGTGGAGTTACTTCACAAATCCTCACTGTCCTTGGAGGATTTTCTAGTGGGCTTACATCTAATAGTGTAATAAAATTTGGTGTTAGTAGTATAACAAATCCAACATCAACTGCCCCATCTTCAACTTTTATTATAACAACATATACAGATTCAACAATTCTTTATCAAATTGACACATTAGCTTCTGGGATTACTTTTACAGCTATATCAGCATCATTAGTAAGTGTTGTTGTAACACCAAATTCTGATATTGTAGGTACAGTTTGTACTTATAATTTTAAAATAACAACAAAAACAAAAATCCCTCAATATGGATATTTAATTGTCATATTCCCAAGTGGAGTGAGTATTTCTGATACAATTAACGCTGCTAGTAACTGTCTTAAAATATCTGGGTTTAATTCTGGGACTTTTAGTTGTACTGTGACTAGTAGTCAGATTACTGTGACGACAGCTTTTGACTCAGGTAGTTTTTCTCCTGGATTATTAGAATTTACTATAGGTTATATATCAAATCCTACATCAACTAAATCAGTTCAAAGCTTTTCTGTTACAACTTATGATAAAAATTCTTATAGTATTGATTATTTATCAACTAATATTGCTGTAAAAGTTAACACCATGAACGAACTTACTGCAGCTACAGCTTCGATGTCTAGTTTAGTAAACGGCGCTTCAACAACATATACTTTTTCAGTTACCCCGAAAACTTCAACACCTACAAGTTGTATTATTATAATCATCCCACCATCAACAGTTACATTCCCTTCAATTCCTACATGTACAATTATTTCTTCAATAATTTCAACTATAAGTTGTTCAATAGTAACAACTACATATTTACAAGCGACATTAACTTTATCATCATCAGCAACTAGTTCAAATAGTATTAGTTTTTCAGTTAAAAATGTTATAAACCCATCAAGTACTCAGACAACAACAACTTTTTATTTTTATACTTATACATCTGATAATTATGGTATTGATAAAAAAGAAAGTGGTGTTACAATTACAACAACTACAGCTGCTACAATAACAAATATTTTAATAACAGCTGATAATAGTAAAATTGCTGAAACAACAACTTATACTATTAATTATGTTCCTATTAATATACATCCAAGTGGTACTGTATTAACAATAATAATTCCTAGTGAATTTACTATAGGTTCTACAGTTTGTAGTTCAACAACTTTAGCAAGTCTTACTTGTGTCAAAAGTTCAAATACTCTTGTCACTTCAGGGTTTGAGAAAAGTGTCACATCAGCTGAAAATATCGTCATCTCAATGACTTTAATAACAAATCCTATAAGTTTAATAACAACATCAGCTTGGACAATTACTTCTAAAACCGGTAGTTATTTAATTGACACTAGTAACTCGGTAACTTCAACATTTACATGCTCTTCTCCTTGTTTAGCTTGCTCAACAGTATCTACAAAATGCACTAGTTGTACTACTACTGGAAATTATCCTTATTTATATAGTGATACTTGTAATGCTGCATGTCAAGATGGACAAGTTGATGATATTTTAACATCAGATAAAATTTGTGTTTCTTGTAACTCAATATGTAAAACTTGTAAAGATTATACAACTTATTGCACATCATGTACAACTGGATCTTCATATCCATATTTATATGATAATACATGTAATTCAGGTTGTCCTCAAGGATACTATGGTGATGGGACAAATTGTATTGCTTGTACAAATCCTTGTTTGACATGTTCTTCAAGTACAACTTGTTTATCTTGTACAATAAAAAATACTAGTCCTGATTTTGGATCATTGACATATTTGTATTCTGGAACTTGTGTTGTAACTTGTCCAACTGGATATTTACCTAATACTTCAACTTTATCTTGTGATGCTTGTCAGAGTCCTTGTGCAACATGTTCAATTTCAACAACAAGTTGTACAAGTTGTAATTCTCCTTTGTATTTATTAGGAACTACATGTACGTCTTCTTGTCNCGATGCTTGTCAGAGTCCTTGTGCAACATGTTCAATTTCAACGACAAGTTGTACAAGTTGTAATTCTCCTTTGTATTTATTAGGAACTACATGTACGTCTTCTTGTCCATCAGATGGAACATATATAATCAGTGGAAGTGTTTGTCTTGAATGTACAGCTCCATGTAATACATGTACAACAANCCATCAGATGGAACATATATAATCAGTGGAAGTGTTTGTCTTGAATGTACAGCTCCATGTAATACATGTACAACAACAGTTACAACATGCACTTCTTGTGATACTGGATATAGTCTTTATGGGACAACATGTGTTAGTAGTTGTCCAAATGGATATATAAGTATTTCAAGTATATGTACTGCATGTAAATCACCATGTTTAACTTGTACAACTTCAACACTTATATGCTCAACATGTATTGAAAATTATGTTTTATATAGTACAACCTGTTTAACAAGTTGTCCTGCAGGATATGTTTCTGATGGGATTAAATGTGTGGTTTGTAATAGTAACTGCTTTACATGCTCAGGTGCTGCTGATATATGCACTTCATGTACTAATGGGCTTAATCTGATAAATTATAAATGTCTTAGTAGTTGTCCTGATGATACTTATGTAGCAATAGCTAATGTTTGTGAAAAATGCACTTCTCCTTGTGCGACGTGTTCTTCTACAACAACCTTTTGTAAATCTTGTATCAACGGCTATAAACTTTATTCAAACACATGTGTTTCAACGTGTCCAACTTCATCTATTGATAATGGAAGTTCATGCTCAGACTGTAATACAAATTGTTTAACATGTTCTGGCACTATAAATACATGTATTTCAACGTGTCCAACTTCATCTATTGATAATGGAAGTTCATGCTCAGACTGTAATACAAATTGTTTAACATGTTCTGGTACTATAAATACATGTACTTCTTGTATAAGTGGAAAATATTTAGAAGATAATCTATGTGTCGATAGCTGTTCAGGAGGCTATGTTCTTACTGGTACAACATGTGAAAAATGTAACAGTGTATGCTTTACTTGTTCAATTACAACAAATCATTGTGATAGTTGTATTACAAATTATTATTTACTAAACAATTTTTGTTATACATCATGTCCTGAGAATTATATTATTGATTCTGGAACTTGTGTTGCTGTTACATCTACTAATTGTAATACAGATTGTACTGCTGCTTTATTAGCTAATACTGGATGTGATCAAGTTTGCAATGTAGCAGCTTGTCAATATGATATGGGAAATTGTATTGGTCCTACATCTTGTCTTGATGGGCAGTATCAAGTTGATAATAAATGTTATGATTGTTCAGATCCTTGTAACAAATGTACAGCACCACTTACTTGTATTACTTGTATGGTTGATAGTTATGGGTATCAATGGTTGTTTTATACTGTCGATTCATATTGTTATTCAACTTGTCCTACAGGAACTTATAAGGATGGATATTCATGTACTGATTGTGATTCTAAATGCTCAAAATGCTCTGGAAGTTCTTCAACTTGTACAGAATGTGTAAGTCCTTATTTGCTTTACAACAACCAATGTTTATTATCATGTTTATCTGATATAACAATAAAAGTAGATACTCAATGTATAGACTGTGATAGTAATTGTAAATATTGTTCTGAAACAACATCAACATGTACAGCATGCAATTCAGATAGAGTACTTCAAGGAACTAAATGCCAAGTAACTTGTAATTCTGGGTATACAACAACATCATCATCATTAACAACATGTGTAGCATGTAGTGGATGTTTAACATGTTTAGGTTCTACAACAACATGTATTACTTGTGACTCAAGTTTATATTTATATAACTCACAATGTTTATCTCAATGTCCATCTGGAACTTATGCAAATGGAAATATATGCTCAATTTGCGATAGTTCATGTGTAACTTGTAATGGTGCTGGCTCATGCACATCTTGTGTTAATGGGAAAGTTATGTTTGGGGCATTATGTCTTTCAGCTTGTCCTTCTGGTTATGAAAACACAAATGGGGTATGCACAGTAATTATCCCTGCAGCTGATTGTACGACTGGATGTACTTCAAGTTTACTAAACAATGGTTTATGTGATCAGATTTGTAATACTTTTTCTTGTAACTATGATAATCAATATTGCCAACCACAAAGCTCAGATTGTTCAGCTGGAGAATATTTTAACGGTTCAACTTGTACTAGTTGTTTATATCCATGTTTAACTTGTGATTCAGAAACAGCCTGTACTTCATGTGATGTTTCAAAAACCACACTTTCTACTATGTATTTATATAATACATTATGCTATGATGCTTGCCCTGTAGGAACTATGGCTAATGGGATTATGTGTGAAGCTTGCAATAGTGCTTGTAAAGAATGTGCTGTAACAACATCAACATGTATATCATGCACAAGCGATAAATATCTATATTCAGGAACATGTGTTTCTTCATGTCCCACTTTAACAACAGTTGCTTTAAGTACAGTATGTGAAATTTGTAATACAAATTGTAAAACATGCATTACAACTATTAATACATGTGCTTCATGCAATAGTGGATATGTTCTTCAAGGTACAATTTGTAAGTCATCATGTGATGGTGGCTATACTATAACAACTGCTTATCCTACAACTTGTGAAGCTTGTACAAATAACTGCGCAACATGTAATGGGGAAACTTATACTTGTACTTCTTGTTCCTCTGGGCATTATCTTTACTCGAATCAATGTGTTACTTCATGTCCATCTAAAGTTACTGTAATCTCAGGTAATACATGTATTTCTTGTACATCTCCATGTTCTGAATGTTTAACATATAGTACATCATGTACTTTATGTATATCTGGATATTATTTATCAGGAACATTATGTGTTTCAAACTGCCCAACAGGTTATGAATCAATTCTTGGAGTATGTACATTATTATGTTCAGATGGATGTACAAGTAGCAATCTTATTGATACTTCATGTCAATTATCATGTAATACTTTATCATGTAATTATGATAATGGATATTGTTTTACTCCTACTGTTTGTGATACTTATCAATATCAAGATGGAAGTTTATGTGTTGATTGCACTTATCCTTGTAATGCTTGTACATCAGATACATATTGTCTTTCATGTAAAACAAGCACAATAACATTAATTCAGCTTTATTATTATGATGGAAAATGCTATGATAAATGTCCTGATGGGACATATCTTAATGGAATTGTATGCTCTGTATGCGATTCTAATTGTTTAACTTGCAAAACGACAAGTGCTTATTGTTTGACCTGTTCTAGTCCATACAAACTTCATAATAATGTATGTGTTTTAGCTTGCCCTGTAGGAACTTCAATTGAAATTAGTAATGTTTGTTATGATTGTAGTAATATATGTGAGCAATGTTCTGGTACAATTACTACATGTACAAAATGTTATACTGGTACAGTTTTAAGTCAAGGAACATGTATAGCAGAATGCCCTGATGGATATACAACAACTGATACTTCTGATGATAAATGTATGGCTTGTTCAACTAATTGTAAAACTTGTTTAAGTTTGACTACAAAATGCACTTCTTGTGTTGATGGGAAATATTTATTTGATTCATCTACTTGTGTAAGTAGTTGTCCATCTGGATATACTATAGCACTTAGTGATCCTACAATATGCACATTATGTTCTTCAAGTTCGCATTGCCTTGAGTGTAAAGATTTTAGTACTTATTGTACATCTTGTGTATCAGGATATGCATTAACATCAGCAAATACTTGTCAAGAAATTGTAATTACCACATGCCCTGATGGTACAACACAAACATCTAGTTCAGATGACACATGCTACAACTGTTTATCTCCATGTTTAACATGTTCAGGGAGTACAAGTTATTGCTTAACTTGTCAATCTCCTCTTGTTGCATCATCAGGTTTATGTGTTTCATGTACTGAACCATGTTCAAAATGTGAAATTTTGCCTACTATATGCACATCATGTATTTCAGAATACTATCTATCTGGGACAACATGCAAAGCATGCACTTCCCCTTGTATTACCTGTACTAATTCACCTACATCTTGTGACTCTTGTAAAGATGGGTATTACCTAAGCGGAACCTCTTGTCCTAAATGTGTTACAAATTGTTTTACATGTTCTGTTACAGCAAATTTATGCACATCTTGCTCTGATGGTAAATTTTTAGAAAACAATCTTTGTGTTGATTGTTCATCAACATGCTTAACTTGTGAAGCTATATCAACAAAATGTACAACTTGCAATTCTGGTTATTATCTTACTTCTTTAAATACTTGTAGTATATGTTCATCAACATGTAAAACTTGTTCAAGTTCATCTAGTTATTGTACAGCTTGTAATACTGGGTTTATTCTTATAAGTAATACATGTGGAGTTTGTGATCCCACATGTGCTACATGCTCAAGTTCATTTACATATTGTGATAGTTGTGCTAGTGGATTAGTTTTATTATCGGGTGTATGCGCTGTTTGTGATAGTAATTGTAAAACTTGTGTTACAAATCATAGCACTTGTGGGTCTTGTGTTGATGGTAAGTATTTGTCAAGTGGGAAATGTTTTAATTGTGATGCGACTTGTAAGACTTGTAATGGGTCAGGCTCTTATTGCACCTCCTGCAGTTCTCCGTACATCCTTTTCTCAAGCACATGCGGCTTATGTGATTCTCTATGTAAAACATGTTCAGGGTCTCCATCAACCTGTACATCATGTACATCTCCATTAACTTTAATTGGTTCCTCCTGTCTTCAATGTACAAATGACTGTAATACTTGTGCCGGTACAACCGGTACTTGCTTATCATGTAAAGATGGATACTACTTATCAGGAACATCATGTATCCAATGTAGTATAAATTGTCTAACATGTGATCAAAATCCAAACAATTGTCTAACCTGCCCAATAGGTAGTGAATTAGCATCAGGAACTTGTTATTATGAATGTACTGAAGGTTATACATTAATAGGAACAGCATGTGTCTTATGTGATCCAACATGTAAAACCTGTGCTGGTACAGTAAATACATGCACAAGTTGTTATGCAGGTTTTATTTATGAAACAACATGTATTCAAAACTGCCCTGATGGGTATTATTATACAGGAACCACATGTAGTGAATGTTCATCTTTATGTAAAACTTGTTATAATCTACCCACAACTTGTCTTTCTTGTGAAAC
Source organism: Stentor coeruleus (assembly GCA_001970955.1). Taxonomy (NCBI): domain Eukaryota; phylum Ciliophora; class Heterotrichea; order Heterotrichida; family Stentoridae; genus Stentor; species Stentor coeruleus. The sequence continues at coordinate 19,695 of MPUH01000886.1, read as the reverse complement.
TGGTTATGTACTTAATGGGGCAACTTGTAAAATGATATGTAATAACGGGGAATATTATTCTGATAACTATTGCTATGATTGTGATAATAATTGTTTAACTTGTGAAAACTCAGCAACAAACTGTTTATCTTGTAAAAACACAGATGAAATTGTCAATACAGTAGGTGTCTGTGAAATCCCATGCCCATCAGGATATGTTAGAAATAGTAATACCGGTGATTGTGATACATGTTCTATATCTTGTACAACTTGTGTACAAAACGTAAACTATTGCACAACATGTAATAATACATCAAAATACTTATATAATGGTGCATGTATGGATAATTGCCCAACAAGCATAACAGTTCCAGTTAATTCAATATGTGAACCTTGTACTTCTCCATGTACTCAGTGTTCTATAATATCAACAAATTGTACATCTTGCATTAATGAAAAGTATCTTTATTATGGATCATGTATAACAAATTGTCCAACAGGATATATTGGTAAATATGGGGAATGTATCAAATGTGCAAAACCTGATTGTTCTGATCAAACTAATTCTTCAACTAATACAAGTTCAAATTCTAATAATACATCATCTAATACAACTTCTAGTATTACATATCCTAAAAATGGAACTGAATTCACTGGAAACCCTGTACCTTTTCCTTTTAGTGGGACAACTATTGGTACTGCAGGGGTTATTGGTATTATGAAACTTACAGCTTCTGGTGTTAGCTTTGCCCCTTCTGTTATTTCTGTATGGGGAATAACTGCAGCTGGGTCTTGGGTTTTTTTAGGAAGTTATTTACCTAATGAAGGAGAAAATGATTATTCAAGAAGACAATTGGGTGATGATAATGGAAGACTTTTGACTATGCTTGATCCATCAACAGGTAATCTTATATTATCAATAACTTTACTTATTATTGTTATTGCCCTTGGATTCCATTTAGCTTGTAACATTTTGTATACAACAGGGTTTTTGATTCGTACATGGAACAAAGATGTGAAGTTTAAATCATGGAGAAAAAAACACCCAGTTGCGATGATTGTTTTTTCAACTTTGAGTTATGTTGTGTCTTTTCATAGTGTTAGGCTTTTTTATTGTGGAATGTGTAATCAAGGATGTTTTAGGGCTGAGTTTGATTATTTTGGGAATATTAAAAAAGGTTTAATCAAGTATGGATATATAAGTTTACTATGCACACATTTTCCTATGATTGCAGCTCAGATTTTGATGTTGAATCATTTTGATAAAGGGTATTGGATATGGATGTTTGCTTTAGATTCTTTGATAATCACGGTTTTGCTAACTTTTTTTATATTTTGTGATATAAGGAATATTGAGAAAGATCTTATAAAGTATGAAATGGATAAAGATTATAGACTTGTTGATGAAACTGAGAAACTTGGTGGACATATGAAAGATATTATTAATATGTTTCCACCTATGGATTTAACTGGGATGATTCCATCAAAAATGCCTAGACATAAACTTAAAAAGAATGTTTCTAAAAGCTTAGATGGGCAAGGGTATAAAGAAAGAGCTGAGTTTTTATCAGGAAATGATCATGAAGATACTCCATATTTATCTAAATGCCATAGTTTCCCTAAATTAGACTTAGTGGGAATTGAGATTAAACCTGAAACATTTCAGGGTATGTCTGAAAAGAAGCTCGCAATAGAAGAACCTGAGATTATCGGCCATAAAGAAGTTGATAGTTTCTTTAGAGAAGGTCCAACTTTTATTCAAGATGATGAAATTGTTACTATACCACTTGCTGATGCTGAAAATAAAAATAAAGATAATATTGACAAGGAAGAATTTGCTGAACAAGGAGAACTCTATAACTCAGTTATCGAACACAAAAATCCATTCTATAAAGAATCCATTCCTCGATATATCCCATTTAACCTCGACCACCGTACTGAAGAATTCACTGAAATCATCGCTTTTACAGAAGAAGATTCAAGTTCCTCTATATCCATCATAGAGCCTGCTTTCTCACAAACCCGTAAAAAAACTCATAAAATCGAAGAGCTTCAAGAAGAGCAAGAACCTAATATGGAAGATTTAGAAATAATCGAAGATCTCAACAATACAATCAAAGCAGAATCTTATACAAGTTCAGAACACTTAGGGACAATTAATGAAGAAAATGAACTTGAACTAGAAAAAGCTATAGCCGATATTGATGATCCTGAAATAATAACAGTACCTCATAAAGAAACAGGACGAAGAATCAAACTTAAAAAAGATTTCAAAAACGCTAAAATTGTAGATTCAGAAAATAAAGTTATTGAAAATGAAAATCCTGTTGATGTTAAAGATTTTGATATACCCAGAACTATTGTTGATGAAAGAGATGTACGTTTCGCAACTTTAACCCATAATACAGGTAATAAAGTTAGAGTTAAACGTAATTTCAAAGGTGCTAGGATAATAGATTTAGAAAAACGTGTAAGTGATCCACATGGGTTTTTAATAGGGAAATCAGTTGAAAACGAAAATGAATACGATTTTAAAACAGCTTTTCCTGATCCTGAAGACCCTGAAGTTGTTGTTGTAACTCATAAAGAAACAGGAGAAGATGTTAAAGTCCGCAAGACTTTCCAAAACGCTCAGATTGTTGATGATAAAGGTAAACTGATCCCTGAATCTAAACCTATAGATCGTAATGATTATAACATACCTAAAACGGTTATTGATAAAGAAGATGTCCATCTAGCAACTTTAAGTCATAAAAAAACTAAAGCAAAAGTAAGAGTAGTGAGGAATTTCCAAGACGCTAAAATCATTGATTTGGAAAAAAGGTCAAATAATATCATCTCCCCAGCTAAGAAAACCACAAAACGCCTATCTTCTCGTATTAGTGAAAAAAGTGAACCTGAACCTTTAAGCCCAGATTTAAGTGATTTAGAATATATGCCATTTAATGAAGAAGTAAAAGAAGAATTAGAATTTGATATGCCTTTTGAACATTTCCCTATGCCAAGAAGTAAAAATATGCAAAGACAAAATCCTAGTGCTAGTAAAAAAAGATTAGTTGATTTAGCTAAAATTATATCTGAAGAGAGTAAAGGTATTCATATTCCTAATAAAGATCCTTATGCTTTATCTCAAATTGATAGTAATGAGAATTTTGATTTTGCTCAAGAATCTGAAGTTCCTCATTATAGAGATCTTGATGATGAATTTGATGATAATTTTATGCCTAGGGAAGATAGTTTTTTAGAAGAAAGCGATTTTTATGGAACTTTGAGAGGAGTTGAGAAGAAAAGAAAAAAGAAAGGGAAAAAATCCCACCCTAATGATACTTATAAGATGAAAGGACTTGATAAGATATATTTAGAAAGACAGGAAGTGAAGAAAAAAATAAATATTAAGCCGAAGGCTCCTGATGATATTTTAGAACCTGATATGGAGATTGATAATTTGCTTAATGAAAATCCTTTAGAAAGCTATAGGAGACCATTTGAAAGAACTGGAGAAGAAATTGTTAAAGGACGAGGAAGGTGGTGATTGATTAGTTATTTATTGATTTGAAAATTTTTAATGAATTTTATAGATGGGTGTTTTTTAGATGAAGATTTTGTTTAGTTGGGTGTTTTTGAGAATGATGTTTTATTTTTGAAGATTATTGGATGCTAGTTATTTATTATCCGCATTATACTCAACTAGTACTTCTACCTTAAATTCGTTAGTATAGTTTAATCTCATTTTCTTCATAGTCGCTTCGAATCATCATATTTTTCTATTGTGTAAAGTTATGGTTTCAAACACTTGTAGGTAAATACTATACAATTTTACTCCCAGATGCCAGGATCTTATCAATTACCTAATAACAGTTTCTTATTTTTTTTTCAGTAATACATAAGTCAAATTTTTTTCGATTCATTACTTGAAGAAAATCAATTTATCTCTCTCGATCACCGAAGATTTAGCTATTATTCTAAATTCCAGATGTAAAAAAAATATTTCAATACCTAAAATCAATAGAATCGAAGAAAGAAACAATTTTATCCCAGAATAACAACACAAAAATTTCTGTTCTGACAGGACTTCTAATATACCTAAAGCAAGTATATATTGTTTGTTAATTTCAAATATATTGTTATATCCTTTGAACTTTCTGTAACATAAGTGAAAAATTGAACGTATAAAATAAAGCACTATTTATGAATAAAATAAGATTTAAATTCAGTCGTGCATACAAGTTAAAATTCATAAAATTTTTGCTACTTGGATAGAGTATTTTCCAACCTTTTTAAACTCATATTTTTGATACTACGATAAAATGCTTTTATTTATCCTAACTATTATTAAGTCTTTGACTCATCTCATTGTTTTCAGATTTGTTTGCTCTTACAAAGTAGCAGGCTACTGCTAGGGCAACAATGAAAATAAAAATCCCTGATAAAAATATTAATATAAGGCCTATTACTGCATAATAAGTCCAGCTATTTTCACATTGATTTTCATCTGAAGTCCAATAGATTCCAAAAAGTACCCAGATAAAACTGAATACTTTAATAATCATAATGATAAGTTTATAGCACATTGTTTGGCTATATACTGAGAAACTTGCGATTATTCCTACTCGAAACATTAGTACTGTTGCTTCAATAAGAAGCCACTCTCTTAATGGTTCCTCACAAGAATCAGTTGCTGTATAAAATATAATAAACAAGATAAGAGCTGAACGTGCATAAGAGAAAAGAGCATCAAGCTCAATAGATTTAGGTCCACTGTATTGAATATCCATTTATATAAACATATTTCATTATTAAAACTCTCTCAAATTTTTGTATAGTTTTTAGATATGAAATATTGCAAAATTTCTCAAACAATTAAATTTCATAAAGTGCTCAAATATAAAGGAAAATATAAAACTCAGCATTACAACAAAAATCATAAAAACACAGAGCATAATAAACTATATTTATTAACTTAATTAACCCATTCAACACAATATTAAAGCACATTTTCTATGGGGATTTATTGTATGTATAGCCTGTAATTATTAATCTTAGAGGTAAAAGCATTTTAAAGATATTGAAAAATTTAGGAAGTTTGATTGATAGGATTTTTGTTGTGAAGTGGATATGAAGGAAGAATTTAAAATAAATTGAAGGATGCTGAAGAAGGAATTTAACAGGTTGATCATTTGAGTATAACTTTTAGGAATTGGCTAACACTATTTTATATAAGAGAGTTATGGAAATGCTGAAAAGTGGAAAATAAAGTCTACCAACAAATAATTTGCTAGGAACTGGAGTGCTACTTAGAAGGATATGCTTAAAGAGAATTAGGAAGTAAAAAAATTAGAGGGTTAGTGAATGATGTGCACTTTTTTAGTTTATTATGCATTTTTTAAATTTTAAAGAAGTTTATATATGGATTATGAGGGTTAAAAATCATATTCTTCAGGTATAAATTTATAATAAACACCCATAATCTCCTATTATAAATTCCATAAAATCCTCACTATTAATCTTTTATCCAATATCACACAACATAAAAACTAAAAAAATCACTTCTATCAATCCACTTCAATATTAACCCGACCTTATCCGAACATATTTACATATAAAAAGTAATATCAATGCAAGAAATAAAATAAGATTATCCAATGTTTAATATACCTACAAGTACTAGAAAACCCTATACAACACAAAGTTTGCCATAAGCATTTCTGTTCCGAATACCAAATTGCCGTGATCAGATTTCCCAAGAAGATCTAATATCAGATCATGAAACTGAAACAAAATTACCCAAGAACTTTATCAATGTATATGTGGTACCTTTATAATCTATAATCAAGTCAATTATCATCTTGAAACTTGTGAAGTTATTAAAAAAAGCTTTAAACCTGTTGAGATGAAACCTAAAACTAAGATGCAAAATAGATGGACTTTTGAATGCCTAAAATGTAATTTAAAAAACCTAGATCGTGTTTCTTTAATAGAACATTTTAAAGTTAGTCATAAACATTGTAGAGTTGTTTGTCCTATATGTAAATCAATGCCATGGGGTGACCCGAACTATATATCTTCTGATTTATTATCACATATGATACAAAAACATAAAATGGATTATGATACTTTAACGGTATGATATAAACAGGATTATACTACGACAGATGAGGAAATATTACAGAAAGTTATCGCCGAGTCTATGATTAATTATTAATAGTTTAAATATTCGATACATATTCATATTTAAAAAGGTAAATTTTTGCATGCATAATAATATTGTAGCTATATTCTTAAACATCAACACCCACAAAAATTTCCCAAAAAAAAATTAATATACAAATTTTACAATCAAGACATCGACTGTAGTATTCCTAAAAACAGCGACGAACACAACTCTTTAGCAAAAGCAATCCTAGTTTTCAAGTACTCAGGCAGACTCTCAGGGGGTTTTGTATATGACACAGGTTCATAACACAACTGTCCATCATGGTCATTCTGCACACAAAAAATATGCTCTTCATTCATTATCTTAATCCTATACTTAACCCCAGTATCCATATCCAAAATCTGTGTACTAGTCAATCTTTTAAAAAATTCAACAATATCCTCTTGATACTGTATCTCTTCTTGTAAACTTTTTATCTCACTCATCATATCCTCACACATTTTCTTATATTCAAAATTAAATTTTTCTTGTTTAGACATAGCTTGAGCTTTATACATACTAATATTCTGTGTAGTCTCACAAATATTCTGCATAACTTTTTGTGTATTCTGATCAATAACCTTCCTTTCTTCTTGTAATTTCTCTAATTCCTCTAAAAATCTTGATGATATCTTACTAACAACACTACAAAATGGTACATGTAAATTCTCAAATATCTCTTCACAATTAATATCTTTGCTTATTTTTTCTATTTTCGTAAACCCATCATCATTATTAGGAATCTTAGTGATATTGCAATACTTTGAAAAATCTTTGCAGTTGGCTTCAGTGGTATTACAATCGACCATTTTTACAATCAAAAAAATGCTGAGGATACTATTTCGTAGCCACCGCCTGACTAAAAAACGCATTCTCACATCTTACCAAGGTGAAGTAAGACAGTGGAAAGCGGATTTCAAAGCGTCGATTGCTAAACATCGTGAAGACTTCTGGGAATTTCAGACTGGAGTTGAAAATGATTGGATCAACTCTTACAACAAAGCGTTGATGAAAAAGTATCACAAACGGTCATGTTCAAATCGTGAAGCAGTTATAAACATATCAAAGAACACAACCTACTTACAAAAGCTCAGAGAAGAAAATGCAAAGAAAAAAGAGTCTAATCTTAAAGCTCTGGCTGATAAATACGCTGATGACTTTTTAAGAAAAAAAGAACTTATAGATGTTTTGAATTTAGAAAGTAAAGACTGGATCAATCTTAATAACTACAAAGAAAAAATCACACCAAAACTTATACTCCCTGACAATTTAGACACGAGTTCATATTATGTTAGAGTAAGAGAGACAGCTTTGATTGCAGGTTTTGGTAAACATCATCCTAATGATAATGCATATAATAATAGACAAGAAACTATGATTAAAAACTCAGTTTTAATCCCAATATTTACAGAACTCAAAGTGCTGATAAAAAAACTTACATATACACCAATATGGAAACTTTATGAAGATTTTGAAGGAGTTAAAGGAAGATTATATGATCATCCAGACAAAATCAAAGAAATAGCTAAAAAATATGAAAATCTAGCACAAGCTTGGATTGACCTTGAAAAAAACAATTTAGAAATTTATTTGGATAGATTGTATACAAGACTTCAAGATTTAGAAAAAACATGCAGATTATGGAATAAATATATCGGTGTTGCTAAAATGGATGATACGGAAATCAGAATGGTTCATTCTAAAATTAGTGATAAAGAAGTGATTACTGAAGTTGCTGATGAAAATGAACCTTGGGAAAAAGACTTTGAAGATCAAAACCCTGAAACTTCAGATGCATTTACTGAAGATGTACATGTAGAAAAAGAAGAGTTTAAAGAACAATTAGAAAAAGAACAATTTAAAGAACAATTAGAAAAAGATGATATATCTATAATGAGTGATGAAGTTATGAATTTTAGTCCAGGAACAGAATCTGAACCAGCCACTGATTTTGATATGTATTCTGGAAAAAAAGTAGAAATAGTAAATGATGAACCTAGTTTGAGATCTTTGGAAAATGTGATGGATGATTTAATTAAAAATTTAAATGACTCCAAGGAATTGTTTCAGATACAAGGGGATTTTGATGATAATGATTTAGAAGATGCTACTAATATTGATGAGTTCTCACCTGTGTTTTCTATTATGGGTTTGAAGAAGAAAATTGAGAATATTGATGGTGAAAAGTTGGATCCGCAGACGAAATCGAAAAAAAATGAAGTTTTAAGGATTATTGATAACCTGAATCATTGTAAGATTGATGAACCGCATATGATGATTAAAGTTTGGAAGCACCATAGGTATGGACCGGCGGTATTTAAATAGATAATAGGATTTATTGGATGTATGAGTTTTTTTTGGGGAATGCTTTAAATTAAAGTAAGTGTTTTCCTTTTGGGATTAAAGAGTCTAGCATATTAGATTTAATCACAAAATTCTCTTTTGACTTACTTAGTTTCTGGGGACTACGTGCAAGTTTTCTATAAGAGCCACTTCTTTTAGCAACAACTGGAGATTTAAAGTTTAATTTACTTAACAGTTCAAATTGGTCGTAGCTAGAGTTTTCATTAGATGGTTTTAATACATCTGTACATTTCACAAAGCCTAGACATGATGGGGTTCTTATCATTGATTCTTCATGAAAGTTTATTACCCTTGGCTTATAATTAGAAGGAAAATTGCTGGCAAACATGTTGCTACAGCTTCTTCTTGACTGCATTTTTTTTTGGCTTATTGACCTGTTTCGCCTTTTGCCGTTGCTATTACAAAAAGATAACCTGCTTTCAGTTAATCTAGGTAAGATTGATTTGGTATCGATTAATATGCATTTTTGCTTTAGTGTTTGTTTTTGGTTCTTTATTTTTATAGTCACAGAATTGATATAATCAGGAATTTTTTTATAGTATTCAAGGTATTTTGGGTCTACCTGTATTGAAATCTCACTTCTGTAAATATATTTTTCTTTGTCATCGTCTGGGATTACGATTTCGATTTTGTTCATTATTAATTATTTGCTGTAAGAATATAATATTTAAGTTTAGTACCATTTTTAGAGTTTTTTGAATAGATTTAATAATTTTCGATTGAAGTTTTTTCATGATTTTAGGAAGATTTTGGATGGGATTGATAAAGGTTAGTTTATAAAAAATATTTTGGGTCATGAAATTTGAATAACGAATTTTTGCTAATATTTTGTTACACTAAGATCTATTATTTTATTATTTATAATATTAAACTCAGAAAAACTACCTAGAAAAGAGCATATATTGTTTAGCAGCCATAGTTCCTTTTACTTTTAAAAATTGTCTTCATATGATCAATCTTAATAACCTATATCCATATAAATCCAAAAATCATATGTACTCACAGAAAATCATTAAAAAACCATCAAAAGTATTCATAACTATACTTTTAAAATTATTATCTATCATAACAACTCACAAGTTCAAATAATAATTCCCCTTGTACTTATACTTAAATAAACATAATTCGGTATATTTCTCAAACCATTTATAGCCAATATAAATACCAATAAACTATGAGAAGCAATGATGAAGAACATCTTTCGGAACCACTCATCAATGGGCGAGAGAGTTTTTTAAGGTGAATAGTTAGGTTTTGCACAGGATGCTGTGCTAGAGATCTGTCTCCTTCACAAGAGATGGAAGATACTCAAAGTCTAGAAATGAAAGATCTTAAAGAAGCAAATCCTCCTCAAGTCATTGTCCCTGTACGATCAGCTTCTCCAGGCCCAGGAGTTGCTGATGCCTTTGCATTTGTCAAAAAGAAAAAATCTAAGAAAAAAGGTCTGCCAATTGTTAATTCTCTGGTTGAAGGATATCAGGTTATTGGCAATGGTAAGGAAACAGTTATTGCAATTTTATCAAAAACTCAAGTTGAGTTTAATAAAACTACTTTTAGAGTTGATATTAACAGAAAGCCGGATTATGTTCCTTTGAAGTATTGGAACCAAAGGTATTGCATTTTTTCTAAATATGATGAGGGAATACAACTAGACGAAGAAAGTTGGTATAGCGTAACTCACGAATGTATAGCAAAAAGTATAGCCGAAAAGCTTCAATCATACATAGTAATGGATGGTTTTGCAGGGGCAGGTGGTAACATAATCCAATTCGCCATGAACAACAAAACCATAGCAATGGAAATTGATCAATCCCGTCTAGACATGCTAAAAACCAACGCCAACATCTACAAAGTTGCAGAAAACATAAAATTCATAAAAGGTGACTTCCTAGAAGACGCTAAATCCCAAGCACCTTTAGACGTAGTTTTCATGTCTCCACCATGGGGAGGTCCAGAGTACGTGAAATCTAAAAAATACGACATTTTTACAATGATGACCCCAGATATAACAAAAATCATGCAGGTATGTAATGAAATAACAAAAAACGTTGTTTTATATTTACCAAGATCAGCCCATCCTGCACAAATAGTCCAATTGTTTAAATACATGCCAAATATAGAAAGGAAAATCGAGTTTCAGCTTTTTTGTGTTGGTAGCAAAGTGAAGACCATGTGCTGTTATATGGGAGAGATGAATAAAATCCCTAGTAGGCAGATTTCTAAGAGTATTTTGGATAAGATGATCAAAATACCAAAGTACTTACCAAAAGAAAGAGAAGCAGCCGAAGAAGCTTTTGCTAAGGAAATCGAGGAGATTGGATTGAATCAAGCTAATAACCATGCCTATTCCGCTAAAAGGCATCCTCGTAATAAATAATTTATACACATCGTATACTTATAAGGATTTTTGTGTATATCAGGGGGATATAACATATGGATCCAAAAAACCTTGGCATATGTGCATTGTTATGTGGGACTGATTATGTAAGTCAAGCAACCAGGAGATCTAAACAAGAAGTTTTATCGGCAATAAACTCTTTAAGATATGAAAACAACCCTTTTCTTGAATCACTTATTGATGCTTTAGTTTATATTTCAGGATCACAAAGCTTAGAAGAATTAGCTACAGAATATGAATTGTCTTACCCTGTTGCTAATCTTTTATTCTGCCCATCATCAATAACTTATAGTAAAAAAGCTTCTTTTAACCTTAGTCTTTGTAGTAAAGTTCAGATGTTGTTAGAAAAAAATATACCTGCTATTGAAATACAAGGACTTTATGATATCCCTGTATTGAATATATTAGTTTTTATATGCCGATCTGTTACTTATTATGATCCAAGAGGATATTTGATTGCGATTTTGAAAAGCATGGGAAAAGGGGAGGATTTTAATTGGGTTTTTGAAAGGTTTACGGTTAAAAAGTATTGTGAAAGGGTTAAAAAATTGTTGAAAGTTTTTGGAAGGAAAAAAGTGTTCCCTGAGAGGGAGGATATTTTGCATGTTTGTGAAATGGATGATAAAGGTGTTGATGTTGAAATTATTGCCCAGGAGTTGATGTGGATGGAAAGTTCTGTAAGTAGATGGATTAAAAACAAGCGAAAAAATAAAATTCTGAATGAAGGCATGGTAATAGAAAGTGATGACGAGCTTCAGAGTTTTGAAAAAAGATGCATTATCGAAGAGCTTTATGCTTCAGGAAACCACATTTATAGTGAAAATATTATCGACGTTGATTATCTCAAAGAACACACCCTACTTAAAAAATTCCAACGCAAATGCCAATACCTTTACGACTAATCTTAAATATCTTAACTTCCTATCAAATTTATTAATACTTCTAATAGCATTTCCTTAATACTTGCATATGAGTCTTCATACTCAATTTCCCTAATAAGTTCGATAAATTCTTGAACTTTGTAATTTAGCAGTGAAAAATCTTCATATGAAAAAAGTACCAAAAGAACACTGAGACTAATAAAATTATAAGTTTTAACATGCATAGATAGCATATCATACAAAATATCAGCTAAAGATTTTAAGTCGTTCGTGTAAAAAAGGTCAAAGTTTTCTTGTAAAATCCAAAATACAGCGGTAAGGTAGTCAAGTTTTTCCTTTTCTTCACTACGATTTAACATAAAAAGCATCAATCCAGTAGTTAGAATTGCATTTTTATGAGTTAAATATACAGAAAGATGACTTTTTATATGATTTTTGATAAAGCTCATACATGGATTTAATTGTTCATCTCCTTCTATAATCTCTGTGTAGTCCATAATTTTACTAAAAATGTTATCGTCGATTTTAAAACACTCTTTGTCATCCTGGCACATTGCCAAGTACCAAAGTATCATATCACTATGCGCTTTGCTCATTTCGTTATTACTCATCCAACGCTGCATTTTTTTACGGATCCTTTTTGTTTCTTTGATTTCTTTAAAAATCCCTGGAGGCTTCAACATAACAAATTGCCTTATTAAGGTTATGTAAATAGGAGGCGAGTAATTGTCAAAATCGATATTGGTTAAAAGATAACCTATGAAGCCTGTTTCAGGTGATGCAAGTTCGTGTAACCAGTTGTCTGCGCGAGTACCATGAGGGTTTTTTGCTATTTGAGTTAGTTGTTTAGAAATTACTTCAAGTTCTGCTTCCATATTATAATATATGATAATATAAATAATATAAATATAAGAAATGATGATACAGTTTTTTAAAAAATGAAATACGTTTATGTGATTAAAGATTTTATTTTTTTGAATATTGAAGTGAGTGTATGTGAAATTTATTGCTTATGATGAAAGTATGAATTTTGGTATGTGATTGATAATTGTGTGGTGTTTTTAAAGAGAAGTGAAAAATATTTCTGATGGATGCTGAGATAATATTAGGTAATTTTATATTAAAGTTGTTATTTTAATGGAAGTGGCTTATCATTTTTTAATTAAATTTTACATCTTTTTAAATCAATATTTGCTCTTCCTTTACTCTAAACCTTGTATCTTTTTAACCAATATTAAAATCTAAATATTATCTATCATCTTATAAATGACTTAGCTTTTCTCTCTTTTTAATCAGCATAAATTTCGCGTTAAACAATTCCTTTAAATGATAAATAAAATCAGTAGAGCATAAAACTTTCATATAAAACGCTTCTGTAAGTTTTCTAACAGTTTCTTCAAAGCTCTCTTCTTCTGCTAGTAACTCCGCCATAATTTTTTCCTTATTCCCAGAATATATCAAAGCGTTAGAAAATTCAAAGTCTTCATTTTCATTAGCCTTAATCCAATTTTCCATATCTTCTTGTTGAGTTTTAAGTTCATTAATAGCATTTGAATCTAAAAGGACATTTATAAGGTCATTAGCTATATTAACTTCTTTTTTAATAAGATTTAATGCACTTTTTTCTTTATTTAAATCTTCGATTTCTCTTCTAAGTGCCCAACTTTCTCTAAGATATTCAGCACCAATATCTATAGTAGGAGGGTGCTTAGTGAAATGTTTTATACAGCTTTGAACTACTTCAAGTGAATCATAGTTATTATTCCAATTCTCAAATAGTTTTATAGTGATTGCTCCTGTAGATAAAACTCTTTTTGAAGCAATTAGTATGTCCATATTCCCAGGGATAACATTACACAAAGGTGGAACATTAGGGTACTTAGTGGGAAAGCATATCCCAAAAGGAAGCATATAATAAGTTCCATTCCTCTCTAAAGGAATTCTCCCTATCAAGCTAATAGTATGTTTATCAATTTTACCCCAACCACGATTAGGTTTAAGTTCAGGGTATATCCTATTAAGCATAATAGCTTCTTGTTTAATAACATTCACAATATCTGTATTATAATCAGAAAACTCTAAAAGCATATCAAGTTCCTTATCAAAGTCCATTTTCACGTTTATAAAATTATATCACAATAGATTACCTAGAAAAAAATATTGCCGAAAAGGAAGAAGAACTCAAAGCCTTAGTATGAGTTAGCAGAAGCGTTAAAAGAATGGGATAATAAACTTTTGTATATAAAATAAGCAGAAAAAAATACTGATCTTAGAAAAAAAACTTAAAAGGAAAATAGGATACTTTCTCAAGAAAAACAAGATAATGAACTCGTTCAATCAAAAATATCAAATTTATAAAAAGGTAACCCTGATTACAACTAAAATATATAATTCTTAATCTTTTTATGGTTGAAATTGTATAAAATAAAATGATATAATAGCTGCTAATGAAAATTTTAACTCAAAAATCACTGAAATGCAAAAAATTACTATATATGTTAATATAGGTACTCTAGAATCAAACATTTGTATTGATTAAGGTTCGAAAATTTATTATGTATTCCTCAAATATTGGTTATAAAATATACTAAGGAGAAAAAATTATATAGGATTGACGGTTTATTATGAAATCTTTACATAGAATTTATGTTTAGGACAATTATTATATTCGAATTTTCAAACTTATGGAAAGTGTAACCCTGAACTTAAATATGTTCTTTTAGGATAGTAAATATGCACTTTTAGGGGATATTATGAATTTATGTTATTCAGATTATGATTGACTATCAGAGTTAAGGTTTGATGATGAGATTTTGTATACCTTATAATTAAGGGAATAACGATGAATGAATTAAATAATTGAACTTATAGGAGTATAAACTCTTATAAATTTTCGTTTATTTCTAAAAATCAAGTCTAAACAAACTTAATCCTAAATTCTTTGATCGATTTTCTCAATTTGATATACGCATAATTTTTACTCAGCTTCATCATAAAGCATGTATAAACTTTCAAAAAAACTACTAAGCATTATCCAACTAAATCTTAAACCTGAGAAAAGCATTAATCATATAATCATCTTCGAAAGCAAATAAAAATTTTAAATTAAACCATACCAAAAATTTTAATTATTCCACAACAGCCAACCGTATTCCTAACATAAACTATAGAAATCTTTATTTTTCTCAAAGTTTAACATTTTTAGGTCAGCAAATCTATAATTTTTTCCAAACTATGCATTAGATAAGCTTGCTCATCTAAAATTTTACTTTGGGAGAAAACTCATTATTCCATCACCTATAAAAGTTCTAAACCAAAAAAAACCTTGTAGAATATATAATATCGTTGCGGAAAACAAATTAGCACTAATACCAGAACAATTAAAATTTCGATTAATCCTCATCAATTGCACTTTCAAGCTTAAAAGCATTTTAATATCATATTACTTCATAAAACCTTTCTAAAATCCTAAAAAAAAATATCCATAAATCCATTTCTTATTCAAATCTAAGACAAATCCACATAAAACTCTAACCCTAAACCTTTCACTAATCCTCAAATCAAAAAATCTAACACCTAATTCATACAAAGCAATTCCTTCCTCTAAATATTCAAAACATTCACAGTACCTTAACTTTTATACCTAATCTATCAGGAGAATATTATTATATACTTATTAAATGGATGCATATGAAATACTTATCTGGTGCGGCCTAGTTTTTTGGATACTGAGCTTTTACCCTTATACAATATTTATTACTTTCAGAAAATCCATCCCTTATGGAAACTCTTATGCAACACTTCAGCTTATAGAGTTTTTCATTATGCTTTTAGGAATTTTAACAAGGATATTTTTTTCAAATGAATCATTAAACTCTATTACAATCCAAAGTTTAGTTTTTACTGCACATGCTTTATTACATTCTGGGATATATACTTTAGCTTGTTTAGAACAAGATTATGATTTCTATGATAACATCCCAAATTGTACGAAATTAGTGATTATTTTTTCTTGGGTTTATTCTGTTGTGTTTTTTATCATATTTGCAACTAGTAGTTTAGACTTGTCATTTAATATTGGTGATAATAGAGTGCATAATGAATTTTATATACTAATTGTTGTATTTTTCCTTGATCTATTCAAATACTGGGCTTTGATAATAAGTAATATCTCAGAAGATGTTATTTCCGAAATGAATTCATTAGCGCTTTTGTTTCAATTTATAGGCTCTGCATTGTGGATGACAAGTATAATCATGCAATTAAGCACTGAGAAAAATTACAGTTATTGGGTTGATAATATTGGTATTGCTTCTGTGGGAATGTGGGGATTGCTTTTTACTACTTTTTTTATTATGATTAAAAGAAAGTCTCATAAAGTGTATTATAGCACTCACAATTACTCATTCTAAATAGTATTAGTAATTAAATAATATTTATCATGAAATCACTACTAAGCAACAACTTCACCATATCTTTCTCCAACAAAGATACTCTGCACGAAACTCTTTCTAAACTTCTTAATTCCGCAAATCTATTACAAAACTCTCTTATCAACAGCCTAAAAGAAATCTACCTTTCATATGAAAAAATGATTTCAAAGCTTTATAACAAAACATCTAAAATCAGATCTGCCTTAGGTTCTCTTATATTAAATTCTGTTTTTCCTAATAGCAAACAAGAAAAACTACTTAAAAAACTCCAAGACCCGAATTATGATCCGATGATGAGCGTAAAAGATTTTATTTCATACAATGAAAATTATATAAATAATAGTCAAATCAAAGAACTTGAAAGTAAAATTAAGTCTTTGGAAGAAGATATTGGAAACATTTGCATAGAAAAAATGATTCTTATCGAAAAAAACTATGATCTTGAAAAAGAAAGAAATTTGTATAAGAAAAATTATGAAATTAGTGGAAATACTGTAAGGGTTCTGAATGATAAATACGAGAAAATTGTTAAGATGTTTGGTGTTGCGGATGATTTTTTTTACTGTGAAGCTCCTGAGGCTATATATGTTGTAGAGCCTGGGTATAAACAATTGTCTAAATATAGTCTTTTAGATTATACTATGAGTACTATAAATGTTGATACTGATTGTTTTCAATACGATTGTGGTTATTCATTAGTTTCTGATAAAGAAGTTTGCATAATTGGAGGTCACGAACAAGGATACTTCAATCGTTTTCTTCGCTACTCAGAAAACTGTTACCTCTTAAACACCACAACATCCAACATAACCCCATTTCTAATGCATATCCCTCGATCAAACACTGGACAAAGCATTACTTATCGTAATGAGATTTTCATCTTTGGTGGTACTCAAAATGGTCAAGATCTTAAATTAAGTCATAAATATTCAACAAAATCCTCCATATGGTCAAAACTACCTGATTTCCCAACCCCAATAAGTTCAACATCATCAGCATTATTAAAAACCCAAATTTTCATATCATCAAAATCATGTGAACATATTTATATGTTTGATACAATAGAAAATAAATATAAACATTCACGTAAAATAGTTTCAGGCATGAACAAAATCTTAATAAGCGGCTTTAAAAATGTTTTTGTTATATGTGGGAGGAATTTATTAAGAAACAAAAAAAAAGATTTTTGTAATTATGTCGTTGTTGGGTATATACCTGATATGAATAATGAACCTTGTATTGGGTATCCTGTTAAGAGAAACCAGTTTGTGTATTTTGTTGTGGGGAAAGCTATGTTTAGGTTTAGTCTTAAGAGTTATAGGGTTAAAAAAATAGGAGGATAAGGTTTATGAGAATATAGTAATAAATTAGGTTGGTTTTTTTAGATTTATGATGAATATTTAAGGGTGTTAGGGTGCTAGAATAGAGGATTTTATTGTGTGGGTTTGCTTAGGAATAGGAATTATTATGTTTTGGGTTTTGAATAAAAAGCATTTTTTTTGGTTAGGCATTAGGAATTAAGTGCTTTTGATATATAAGAAGATGTTTTATAAAAATAATGGAAATAAATAATGCCTGCACTCTTGAAGAAAAATATATACAAGCTTTTAAACACGCCCTCGTAAGACTTAATACTATTAAAAATATTGCCCATAAGAAAATTTTAAAAGGAAACAAAATTTCTGAACAAAGTTATTTTGATAAAATGATGAAGATAAAGGAAAAAGAATTGGAACTTAAACATTATCTTAGTGTATTAAATCAAGAAAACTTTGATATTATGAATGTTTCTGAAGATGCTCGTAATGGGATTCTAAAGATTTATGATGACAACAATTTATTAATCAATGAAACTAATGAACTTTTAGCAAATTTCCGTGATGAAAATGAAGAAATCAAAAATTCGCTTGAAAATCAGTTTGAGATTGTAAATCAAAATTATCAAACTACCCAAGAAAAATTAATAAAGAGCATAAAGCAAGTAGAAGATATAAAAGAAGAATATAATAGACTAGAGACAAATATACAAATTTACTTAGGAGTTCCTTCAAGTATGTTGAAAAATGAGCCTGTTTTATATGTGCCTCAGCCTAAAAAAAATGAGCTATTAAAATATGCATTTAATTTTGGGTTTGTCAAATCAAAATATCCAGTTTACCAAGAAATAAAATTTGGTGAAAATTGTGGGTTTTGTCTTCTTGATAATGGCGATGCATTATTTGTTAGTGGGACTAATTCAATTTTCTTATTCAGAATCCATTTTGATGAAATAATTACAGATAATATCATGCAATTGTTCGGAGATTTTAATAGCCCACTTTCTCACTTAGGCCAAGGGGCACTTGTTAATAATTTTGTTTATTTTTTTGGGTTCTGCGAAGTAAAAAATTCAAATAAAAGGATTTTTAACTCATGTTTGAAAATAGATTTAAATTCATATAAAAACACTAGAATTTGCGATTTTCCTGAACCTTTATTTTCAGCCTCTACACAAGTTATAAATAATATAATTTGGATAGTGCATCCAAGATCTTGTGTACTTTATAAATACAATACCCAAAATAATATGTTCAGCCTTTATGTCAGAAATCTACCTAATATTGGAAATACAATTGTATATAAGGTTTTGATTAATTTTAATCGCAAGATTTTTGTTATAACTAATGCTCAAGTTTATGTTATAAATTTAAAAAATGATCAGATTGAATCTTTGAGTGCTAATGCAAGCTTAACTGCAAGTCTGGCAAGTCATCCTGTAAATCGAGGCAAATATTTTTACTTCGTTTTGGAAAATGGGAATTGCTTAAGATTCAATTGCTTCACTTGCTCGATAAAAAAATTCAATTAGTAATTTAGATAGATGAGTTAGTTAGTATAAAATCCCATAATTTAGAGAATAATTTAAACTCCATTTTATAATAAAATATAGAATAAAAACCCTTATTTTCTCTGAAAAATTAGTTTTATAGTATTTAATATTTTTTTACATATTAAATTAGGGTTCTTTTCTTCTCGAAAAAAAGAAAGTAACAGGAGATTATAGACTCTTATCCATTTACCAGGTTTTTAGATGCAAAAAGTTTTGGAAGAATTTGAGACATAGAGCAATAAAGGGTAGAAGCTACTTTGTCTACCCTATAAGAAGAAAGGAGAAGCTAGATCAAAAAAAGATGAAGAAGAAAAAAAAAACCATCAGCAAAGCCAATTCTAAGACAAGTTCAAAGGTACATTGTAACTGAGGAAGAAAATAAAAAACAAAAATTATTGGAACTTGTAAATAAAAAAGCTGAAGGAAAAGATGATATGGAAGAAGATAAAGAAGGTCTTGGTAAACGAGATCGTATGGATTTGAGATCCCTAGAATCAAAAAAGAAACAAAAGACAGAAGGAGAAGAAGAAATGGTAGAATTAAAAAAAGAAACATTTTTACTAGGACTGATCAATATA
>MPUH01000885.1:0-30621 GCA_001970955.1 Stentor coeruleus | reverse complement strand
GCGTAGTATTAAAACTTAGGAATTTAACTGTAGGCAATAGGAAAAAGTTAGAATTTGCTGCTATCTCACTCCTTTCTTTATAGAAAAAATTATATTCACTTGAAGAGTTATTACTAATGAAATCAGCTTTGAGCTCAGTATTTTCCTCACATTATATTCTTCATTTACTATTGTTTCATCACTCATTATTTTCGAAAGCATCAAAATTATTATCAAAGCATGCATACTCATTTATTAAGTCTTCTATATTTAATGCCTACGCAGCAGTTAGTATTAATGATTCTATGGTTTCTGACTAAAATTCGTCTTCAAACTCCATACTATCAAAATTAAATGCTACTTTTTAAAACAATTTACTATTCATTCTTGTGTTAAATATTCCCATGCTGCAGTTATAAATTGAATGCTTTCAAAAAAAATATTTTGTGATTAATTACACTTGAGTTTTTTCTTCTACCTTAGCAATAAGAACTTTATCAATTTTTTTTCTATATTTCATTTTAAATGAGCTGATAATGCCTTGATCAAGAGGCTGAATTAAGCTTGAAGTGTTAGGCAGAAAGAATTGGAGATCGATATTTGAGAGTTCAATATTTGGGTGTGCCGAGCAATTACCCAAAAAAAAAAAGGGAAGCACTTTTCTTCCCTTTCTTTGAAATAATTTATTCGTTTCTTGCAGCCAATCTTCAAAGATTCCTCTCTTCATCCATACTTTATTATTAGCTCTCCAATAAACAGGTAGCTTATCAGAATTTATATTCCTAAATTAGTGTGGCTTCAAATTTTTCCAATTACTAGAGGCTTAAACTTTTCTCTGAATGGCAAGAAACATCATTGAAACTCTTTTCTTTGATTGCTTAAATCCGTAAGCATTTTCTTGATATTTTTCAATCATAGATTTTGATGGAAGGCTATGGAAAAAATGATTTCTCGTCACAATTTAGTATATCTTGAGGATTATAGCCGCCACGCAGGGTCTTAAGATTACCCTGAAATTCAGCTGCAGTTGAATGGTTTGCTGAATGAGATTCTCTAGATAAATTTCGGAAAGCAATTTGATGGCGATTGTTGAAACTTTCGTGCTTTAAAAGAAGGCTTCTTAAGTTTATCAGCAAAAAGTAGAGCTGTAGCTTGGATACTTATTCCAGAATTATTCCAGAAATTGAATGCTTTTTTCTCTCATTAGTTGAAACATCTCCAAGTTAGCACATTTACATCTTCATTATCTGTTTTCCTAAATTTCCTGATTCTATCAAGTTGATTACCGCTCGAGTTAGGGAAGTGTTTCTCTTATGCAGGTGTTCGACTTAGCAGGTTACACTTTATAAAAATTAATAGATAATATACTTTTTATTTGTCTAAATTATCGTTTTATTAATCTTCTATTCATCTTTGACTTGAGATTATATATTTTTTGATTTTACTTGTGTGGATGTGCTAATTATGTACTATAAAACAGTTTTTTATAATTTAAATTTAATAGTATAGTACCACTTAATTTTCATTAAGTAAGCTCGCAATAATTTTATACCTTTATAAACGACTTTTCCTACTCACTATTTTAAATAGCTTACTTAGATAAATTAATTCATTAATGTCTTTAAGATAAAGTCTTCAACCTTTATGATAATTAATATTTTAAATAAATTGATTCTTATTTCTCAAAAAAATTTAATTGAATACGCAGAAATAGAAAATCCTTGATATATTTGATTGTAAATTATTATATCAAATAATGCTCTAGTTCTTAAATCTGCTATAAAGATTATTATGTATTTTTTTAGAATTTTTGTAAGCCATCTTTTTGGGTTATCTATAAAATCTGCTATAAAGATTATTATGTATTTTTTTAGAATTTTTGTAAGCCATCTTTTTGGGTTATCTATAAATTTGAGCTTTAACTAATAGAGAATCTAATTTCTAATTCTCTCATTGTAGAATGCCATCATAAATAATATCATTTGACTAGCTAATAATCGGCTGAGCCTTTTCTTGTTTTCACTAATTTACTTGTTATCCTAAATCAATTTATTTGGATTTTTAATTTTTTGAATTTATTTAATTTTTCTAACTTATGATTTTCAGCCCAAACTTCCTCATGTTTTATTTTATATAGATATCTCCTTGAATATTTTCCAAAACAGTAAAATTAAATTCTAATTTATAATGTCTAGAAATTCAACTCCTTCTCCAAAGAAAAATCCTTACCTAGCTTCTAAATCTGACAATTATCTTACCTCATTTACTTATATTCCAAATCGAGCTTATCAGCTTAACCTTCACACGTTTAGATCTTCTGAAAAGGATCCTAAAAGAAGCACACCAAAAGACGCTATGCCTGAATTTGTCAGAGAATACGTTAAAGGCCCTATCTCAACTTCAACTATTATTCATGCTAGATCATCATTCAATCATAATAGATCAGTGTCTTATAATTACAATCAAACATGTAAACCCGAAATAAAGCAAGAGTCAGCACCTTATTCAGGAATTCCTCATTTATCTTATAAAGACTTTAAAAACAATCATGCTAAAGTTCATCTTGGTGATAAATATTATATACCTCAAGCCATTCAACTTACTAAGCGATCTAAGATTATTTTGCATTCTTCTAAGCCAATTACCATAAATCCTAATGCTTATCACTCTCGTAAAAATTCAGCTTATCAGAAGCATTCAAGTATTGAAAGAAAAATTGAGACTAATGAGACAAATGGAGATTTAAGATCAACACTTGCACCTAGTATGACATATGGAGAAAAAATACTAAAGCTCAAAGCAATAGTAGGAAAGAGTGTGCCATAAAAGAATGCATAAGTTTTATATAGCATTATGCTATAAGATTTTATATAGTTCATTTTTTAATACTAATCTAAAGATAGACTGATTAGAAATGATTAATAAATTAGGGTTGAATAATGCTAGTTTATAAATAATTTCTTTTATATCACGTAACATAAGATATTAAAGTTATGTGCATAAGAAATTAAGTAAGAGTTTGTTTAATATATTTCAATCTGTGATTCTTGTGCACATTTTAATATTCTAATTTTGCAAAATTTAAGATAAGTTTCACTATTGTTTTTCTATTTATTTTCTTTGAGTTCAGAATTTTCTTTTTTCTTTTTGTTTGCTCATAATTTTTTATAGACAACGCAAAAAGACAAGCAAATAAAGCTCAATTAAGTTTTTTATTTAATCCCATAACTGTAATGAATTCTTTTTCCTTAACGATAAATTGAGTATTTTCAGAATAATCTTATATGAATCTGCATCAAAATAATTAACTAGCATAGTGTAGCTATTTCTCAAGCTATATTGATAATAAAAAAAAAATCTGAACTTATTCAAATCCATTTATAACTATCTTCAACCTTCTCCTTCATTTTTCCCATAATTAGTTTCTTAATAAAATATCACTATCTGATTTTCCATTTCTATAATTACAATCATTTATCTATAACCTTATTTTCAAATTTTTAAAAGCAAAAGTTATTAGTTATCTACAGTGAATATTTTACTTTTTTTCTCAAAATATCTAACATATTTTGAATCTCACATTTTATAATTGCGTGGCTTCCATCTACAAAAGTCCAGCTTTGGCCCAATACACTGAAAAAAATAGCAGTGATTAGCCTCTTTCTACGTACTTTTTTATGGAAGTTGTATAATCTAAAGAGCTATATTTCATCTATTCCATGCATTCTTTGGAATCCATGCAAAAGGTGCTCTATGTCAGAAAGATGCAGTGTTAAATGATGATTCTATCCCGAAGTGTCATGTGAGAGCCATGCTTGCGGGCGTTTTCGTGTACAAAATGATATCACTTCTATATATACTTGTTTATCCATGAATTAAATGTTAGAAAACTGATATTATAATGATAATTATAATATCAATATTAAAATCTCTAGGTTTGTGCATTACGCATTGCTGTTTAGGATTATTTTTATTGTTTTTATAGTAAATTTACATTTATTTTACAATTATTTTTATAAGTTTTGTGTTAATTGAATATTTTAGGGTAAATTATTTTTAAGTACAGTTTTAGGTTGCTAACAATTCATTATTTTATAAATATTATATATTAAGAATTTGAGTTTATATATTTACACGCTAAAATTTGAATCACTTTAGTACTTCAAAAGTTCTAACACAGCATTTTTTGAAGATATTTTTAGTAATTCTTCAAGTTCACATGAATTGAATTTTTTAAGTACCCCACCAACAACATCTTCTTTTTCCATATCTTCCAATGATATCTTCTTCCTTTTAAGCACACTTGCAAGCTTCCTTCTTCGTTCTTTCATTTCTTCCAACTTGCTTTTAACTTTTTTGCACATTTTCTGCCCAATATCACTGCAAATTCCTCCAGAGTGGGTAATAAAACTATTCAATTTAAATTTCCATACTGACTTTTTCAAACTTTCTTTATCTTTATTTTTCTCAAAAACTTGAACAAGTCTAGCTAAATACTCCATAAGTAAGTCATCACTTGTTATAACACATTTTTCTTCTTTGGTTATTTTCAGCAGGCGACAAAATAAGCAAAGAGTTTGATTATCTTTACAATTTCTACATTTTATATTAGAGTCTTCAGTTTTTGTATCAAGTCCATTACTAAGATTATCAATTGAAACTGGCCTTTGCTGATGAGCTTTTAATTGAGAAATCGGTGGACAGAATATTTCAGAATCAATATTGCAAGTCCCAGGACGGCTTTTGAAATATCTAAATTCTTGCTTTAATCCTGATGAAAATGTTGCTGTATTAGGTTTATAATATAGAAAGTCATTTTCTTGCATCAGATCAATATAAAGAGCTTTATATAAATACATATTTATTTGTCTTGGTGATGAAAAGAACTGATCAAAATAATTTGTACCTTTAGAAGGGTAAATTCTTATAAAATGTCCCCTGCGTTCTTGTTCTTCTAAAGTTTCCTTTAGTACTTCCTGGTACTTTTTAGAAACATCTTTTCGCCCTCTAGGTGGAGACTGGCTGCAATCATTCCTTTTTTTTTGAGTTTTAGCAAAGCTCCTATTTCTCCCATAAACATCTTTTTTTTTATCATAAGCCCTGAGTCCAATTAAATTGAACATATCTGCAAGAAGGTTACTTTTAATATAACTGTCTAGTGATGAATCAGTTGCCATTGATGGTGAAAGGTTGACTTCCAAGAGCCAAGGCTTTAAATTATTATCTATAAGCACATCAAATCCTAAGAGATCGAAACAGCTTGTTCTGTGCAATCCAAGTTTATGTGCCGTTTCTATTATTGCATTTTCACGTGAAAGTATTGTTTTTATTATAATCTCATAAATGTTTTTCATTAGTAAATTAGTGCAAATTCCATTGGCTTCTAATAGCTTGATTATTGCGGATAGACTCCATTTGTGTCCTGTGTTGTCAAGTCGAAAGTCTTCATTTTGGACAAAATTTTCACTTTTTTTGTTCAGACTATAGTTAGTTAAATGCATAAACCTATTATTTTTG
The DNA here is from genome assembly GCA_001970955.1 of Stentor coeruleus. Classification (NCBI taxonomy): domain Eukaryota; phylum Ciliophora; class Heterotrichea; order Heterotrichida; family Stentoridae; genus Stentor; species Stentor coeruleus. The sequence goes on along the minus strand of MPUH01000885.1, from coordinate 25,125 downwards.
TGTCCTGGCTTATATATTTCTGAAGCGAATCTTGCAAGGCCTTCTTCATAAATATAAATCCTTAAAGGTTCATAACTTGATACTAAAACATAAATCCTCAAATCGAATTTTAACGAGTTTATTAATAAAGGGTTGCTTATATATCGTGATACAATACAAGTTTCTTCAGTTGGAATTTCATTGACACTATCAATCAAATAAATACCTTTGCCTTGAGATGAACAAGTTGGCTTTACTATCCAAACAGATTTTTTTTCCTTAAAGAAATTACTGTATAGAAGGGAAAAATTTTCTGGCAAATTGTAAGTCTCTGGAGTAAAGTTAAATGCATCTTTACCGTAAATTTCCTGCATACGAATTATTGCCGAACATAAACAGTCTTTGCGGGTGATTTCATACGAATTCGGAAAGTGGCTAATTTTCTGATAAGCATTAAGCTTATCATAAAAATTCGGCTTCAGATTGTGTCCAATCCATAGTAGATTCCAGTCGTGCCCTTCTGTAGCTATGAATCCAGCGTTTTCAAGTATGGTTTTGACAAGCTTTACATCACTTTGAAACATTCTGTATGACAAAATGTCGTTGTATTGAGTTTTTAACTCTTTAACAGCAGAAAATTTAATTAAAGGCGGCCGGATATCGATTTCAGTTGTAAGTCTTTCAAGAGTTAATCTAGAGTTTTCAAAATATTTCAAAGCATAGGAAGATAAATGATTTTTCCCATGTAAAGACTTTCCAGCTTTAATTATCCCTTCAAGTGATATGCCTTGACAATTAGTACTTTCTGAGACTTGGAGGGTTTTTATTTTAGCGACTATCCCTGGGTCAATTTGATTAGGTCTTGAAGGGGCAACTGATACAATACTGAAGCCTGCATATGAAGTTTTATGTATTTTTTCATCCATTAGAGTTACGATATTTATATATAGCAAGCCACATAATATTCAGATGCCTATGCAAATAAATTTTTTATTATTTTTTTAACCACTATAAAGAATATTAAGATTATAGAAATTGATTGTTTTTTAATTTATAGATAAAATTTGAAATAAGATTTAAATTTGGATTTTTTTTCTTTCAAAAGTATAATTAGAGATGAAGCTGAATATATCAACAGTTTGAAAGAATCGGGAATATTATTAAGGTCACTATAGTAATCAGACCTATGGATGAGATTGAACTAGTTGCTCATATGAGTTTAGTGATTAATGCAATTAATAGTAATTTTATTATAATGTTTATCCCTAGTCTAGGATAATTTACTAGTGAAGTTTTGAGAAATAAAATAGAGAAAAAATATACTTTTGATATTGTGTTTAGAGAAGAAGCACGCAAATAATGTTTTTGAAAACTCTGCAGCATTTTTATTTAATTTCAAATAAACTATTTATATAATAAACACTCAACAAGCATCAAACTTTTATTAGTATAATAGCGAAATCAAGTTTAGTTTTCTACTATTGTTATTGCATGCATTTTTTTGATTTTTTAAAATATATCGCTAGCAAATTTGATTCATAGCTTTCAGGAAGTAGCCAGACAAGCAAACATACTGATCATAATAGCAATATTCTTAGCATTTACGAAAAGTATTTAATTTCCTTATGACAAAAGTAAAAATAAAGCATTTTTCCATCTCAAATGCTGAGAATTTGAATAAAAATATTGCAATATTCTTAGTATTTACGAAAAGTATTTAATTTCCTTATAACAAAAGTAAAAATAAAGCATTTTTCCATCTCAAATGCTGAGAATTTGAATAAAAATATTTAAATATAAATTTAATGAAAGAAAATAGAAGGAGGGTTTAAATTGAAGGGAACTAAAAAAGGTGGATATGTATACGAAATAGCGATCTAGAACAATAATCTTGATGGTAGACTCACAAAAACTATAGTCATCTTATACTTCTCATGGAACGAAAGTCTGATTTTGGAGAATATTATTGTTGATTTTGCTTTAAAAATATAAACATCATAATCTACTCACCTTAAACCCACAATTTTTTTAGTTTTCGAAGAAAAAGATGATAAAAGATAACGGTGGAGAAGAGTTAAAGTCCAAAAATAGTTGAAAACTGCGATTTTGATTTAGGGTATTATAGACAAGAAACTGGATTATGTAAAATAACAGAGGGATTTATATTCACTGAAGCAGAGTATGATAAAGTGATATGATGCTTACAGTTACAGAATATAGTAAAGTGCTAGAGATTCTTGTAAAGGAGATGCGGAATCACAATTGGAACCCTCTATGCTTTTATTTTATCTACAAAAAATCATGATTATATAGTCTAGGATGATTAGTATTAGTTAGGAGTCTAGGATGATAAGTTTTTCATGTTGCTAGCTTTAGGGCTTACGATTAAAGCATATAGGGGCTCAAAAATTATGAAGAGCAAATCAAAGGCTGGCTAATTATTTTCCCAAGTGATTAATTTGATCGCACAGGTTCTTCACAGATTTAAGTAAGGCTCATGAAGGTACGAAAAAAGAGAGAAAGATAGAAAACTTGAGTATCACGAAGAATAGTCAGATTTTAGGACTTAAATTTAGCCATAAGAATTTTATAAAATGGTTATAAAAAAACTCCGAGGCCGGGAATTGAACCCGGGTCTCCTGCGTGACAGGCAGGAATACTTACCACTATACTACCTCGGATGGATGAATATGATTGTTGCAGATTTTATACTAATCAAATATATTGATGAGATTCTTGATAAGCTATATAATCATGAAAAGTTAAAATTTTATAATTATAGAGAACACTGATACTTTAGGTAGATGAATTTTCTTTGAGTTTTAGGACTGCCTGAGAGTAAATATTTGAGGATTTGATTTTCACGGAGCTTTTAATAATGCATTTTTTAAGCTATTGACCTTTTTTTAGTAATTACAATAAGAATAAAATTATAGAAAAATCTATAAATTATTATATATACCAAGTGCAAGCTTCAGATATCATTATAATATTTAGCTGATTTCTGCTTTATCATCTGCAAAAATACATTTTTATATTATCAATTCAATTTTTACTTAAAACCTCTACTTCGATTACTTGGCGACTGAACTCTTGAGTTCTTATCAGTAGGTGAAAAAAGCATGGGTTTCATAGCTGCTTGAGGCTTGAAAATTCCTGTTGACTGAGAACCCCCTTCTCCTTTTCTCAAAACTTTCTTCTCATTTATTTCTTTTTCCTTATTCTGCAAATCAGTATACAATTGTTTAATAGCTTTTATTGTGCAGTCAATAATTGACGTATCTTCAGGGTCGTTCATATTCAAAGGCAAGCTAAAAACATATTCAGTAATCCTTGAAAGTCCTTCAGTAAGGTTGTTTATCTCCTCAGCTTGTTTTTCTATTTCTTTCCTCAAGAGATCCCCTTCTGGTCCTTTCTTATGTAATTCAGCTAATCTTTTACTATACTTTTCAATTTCAGTGTTTTTGATTTTCACTTGAGCTTCAAGTGATGATATATCACTTTCAAGTTTCTTGATTTTTAGTCTATACCTATCAACGTTTCCAGAATTGCCAGAACTTTCGCTGTCGCTAAGTCTTAAATTCTCATCATTAAGTTTTGTGATTTCTTTTAAAAAGCGCAAGTTATCTTCTTTTAGCAAAACAATAGTCTTTTTAGCATCTAAAATATCTTTTTTATATCTAATCTCATCATCTCTTAACGATTTCAAATCCTGCATCAAAGATTCTCTTGCTTCAAGACTTGAAAATAATTCCCCTTTCACATTTTTAAGTTCTGATTGCATAGCCGTTTGCATTTTTGCTGCTTTTTCAAATTCTTTCCTTTGGGTATTTATTGAGTTTTGTATTTCGACAGACTCATTACTTTTAATTTTTAGGTCTTCAATTTCTTTTTTCAATTCTCCAATAGTCAAATTCTTTTCTTCAATGCATTTTTTCCATGTAGCGATTTCTTCCCTTGTGTTATTTGCATTGAGATTTGTGTTTTTAATTACTTCATTTTTTTGTTTGAGTTCTTCTTTTAAAATTTTGACTTCTTTTTGACTCATATCAAGCTCTTTTCTAAGGATGTCTTGAGATGAGTACATATCAGTGATTTGTACGGTTAGAGAGGATTTTTCATTGGCTAAAGCTGTGATTTCATATGATTTTTGTAAGAGTTCGTTTTGTTGTTCTTTGTTTGAGGATTGGAGAGTATAGTTTTCGCTTTGTATGCTTTGGAATTTGCTGTTTAGCAAAGAGATTTCAAGATTTTTAGCGTTTTTTAGAGACTCTAGTTCAAATTTTATCGCTTTTAATGAGTTTTCTGCTAAGGAAATTTCTGATTTTAATGTTTCAATGGCTTTTAATTGACTTTCTATAATTTCTTGAGCATTCTGCAGTGTTAAATCTTTGTTTTCAAGTATTTTCTGCATTTCTAAAGCCATTTCTGAAGCTTTTTTGAGCTCACTTTGCATAAGTGCACCTTTTTTATTAGCCTTTTCTAAGTAATCTAAAGTTTTCATATACTCTTCAGTGAGCTTTGAAAGTTTTTCTGAGTTTTCTTCTTGAAACTCAAAAGACTTTGACAAATTGTCATGCATATCAGCCAGCTTAGCTTCAACCAACATATTTTTCCTTGCCAAGCTCATAATCTCTTCAGTCTTCTCCTGCACAACTTGCTTAAAATGAGTAATTTCTTGATTTGCTTCCGTCATTTTCACCTCCAAATCCTGTATTTGCAGGTTTTTTAAATCAATTTCCGCCAATATTTTATTATTAATCTCCTTAACCTTATCATATGCAAACTTTAGGTCATCATTTTCATTTTGTAATACAAATAAAGATACCACTTTTTCTTCTAAACCCCTTTTCTCTTGATCAAGTGATATTTGCAGCTCATTTATATGTATATTGAGGGATTCAATAAGGATACTTTTTTGCTCTTTTTCGTTAATAAGTTTTATGCATGTGTGTTCCAGTTCTTTGTATTTAATATTTTTTTCTTCTATTTGATCGAAAAGTTCTGAGTTTTTAAGTTGGAATTCAGTTGCTGAGGATTGGAATATTTGCTTTTGTAGGAATAAATCTTCAATTTCGGATTTTTGTTTCTCGTTGATTATTTTTGAAGATTCGTTTGATTGATTTAAAGACTTGAGCTGGTTTTGGAGGTTGAGGATTTTTTGGGATTTTTCATCATTTTCATCGAGGAGTTCTGAGATCTTTTTGTCCCTTTCGATTATTTCAGTATCTTTTTCTATGAGTTCATTGAACTTGTGCTTTAAGTCTTGGTCTTTTATAATAAGGTCTTCATTTTTTTCACTGAGTTCCGCGAGTTTAGCAGTCAAAAGATTAGATTTTTCGATGAAGTCTTTAGTTCTTTCGGTGATCTCTTTGGATTTTTTGTTAAGTTCTTGATTTTTATCGTTGAGTTCTTTATCTTTTATTTGGATTTCTGAGTTTTTTTGCAAAAGCAACGAATGGAGTTTGAACTTTTCTGCTGATTCCTCTTGGAGTTTTTGAAAATTTTCTTGTAATTCTTTGTCCTTATAGCTGATTTCTTTGGATTTTTGGTTTAAGGAATAGAGCAAATTGTTTTTTTCTATATTGATTTCCTGAATTTTAGTATCTCTTTCTCTGATTTCCTTATCTTTACTACAATTTTCTCGCTCTTTATCAGCAATTTCTTTATCTTTCTCTTTGATTTCAGCATTTTTCTGGTTTATAACAACAACGAAATTATTATTTTCAATAGCCATTTCCTGTATTTTCTTAAATTTTTCCTTTAATTCCACATCCTTCTCATTAACCTCCATCAAAATATCATTTTTTTCCTTAATTAACTCCTGAATCTTTGCTTCCTTTTCTCTTACTTCCTTATTCTTAATCGATATTTCTTTATCTCTCACACTGATTTCCCCATTTTTTATACTAATCACCTTTAAAAATTCATTTTTCTCTCCAATCAAATCTTTAAAATCCTTATTTTTTTCATCAATTTCCTTTTTTATCCCCTCAATCATCATAGCCTTTAAATCTAAAGCAGCTTTCAGCTCTTCTTCTTTTTTCATATGCTTTTCTTCCAATATCCTTTTTTCATTATTCACAATTTCTGTGTGTTCCCTCATAGTGTAAATCTCTTGGGCAAATTTTTCATTTTCCACAATGCTCTCATCTAGTTTAAATGATATTTCCTGAAGTTTCTCCCTTTCAGCTTGTAGTTTTTTTTCAGATTCAGCATATTTTGACACAAAATGATTATATTTTTTTAATACCTCCTCTTGAGCTACTTTTACTGCTTCAAGTTCAAGGTTGAGGCATTTGTTTTTTGTTATTTCCTTATCAAGCTCAGTTGAGATTGATTTGATTTTTATATCATTTTCATTGATAATTGAGGAATTTTTAGCTAAAGAATCTTCCAAGACTTTTTTATCATTTTCCAGAATTTTAGTTTTGATTTCTAATGCTTCTAATTGACTGATAAGTGTTTTGTTAGTATTTTCCAAGGTTTTTTGGACGTTTTGAAAGGTGTTTAACGAGTTTCGCAGTTCATTATTCAAATTCTGCAAAGATTTCAAAGTATTTTCTTGAGCTTTTAACGAGTTCTGTAAAGTTTCAGTGCTTTTCTCCATGTTTTCTACATTTTTGCACTGGTTCTCATACTGCTCAGTGAGCTCTTCACTATGTGCTTTGCTCATTTCCAACTCATCCTTCATTTTAAAATTCTTTTCTTCTTCATTCCTCAGTTTATCCCTTACTTCCTGCAAATTCCTAGCTGCTTTATTATATTTATCCTTCCATTCACATACTTCACTATCTTTTGTATTAAGCAAACTTATTATTCCTTCTTTTTCTTTAACTATATTTTCAAGCTTTTCTTCAACTTGATATATTTTCTCAGCTTGCTTCTGATACCCAATGGCTTTATCTTTCTCTTTTTCAATATCTCCTTTCTGGTTTTCACAGACAACCTTAGCTTCAATAAGCTCTAAAGTTATCCTCTCAGTTTTTTTAACTTCATTAGCTAGTTTTGCATTAAATTCCCGCTCTTTATTTCTAAGCTCATTGACTTCAAATAGTGTTTTTAACTGACTTATTTTCATTGTGTCAATTTCTTTAATCAACTCTGTTTTCTCAGAATTCAATTTGTGAAGAGCCTCATTATGTTTATTCATAAGCCTTTCACGTTGTATATCTCCATGATGTTTTTCTCTTTGAACTATTTCTTTAAGCCCTTCTACTTCATCTAGTAAATTCTGTTCTGATTCTTTTAAGTCAGCAACGTGCTTTTTACTTTGAGCTAGCATATCTTTCATCTCAAAAATTGCAGCCTTGGATGTGTTAAGATCCATATTTAAGTCTTCATTACTTTTTGTGAGCATTTGTATACTAGCCAAAGCTTCTTGATTAGTTCTTTTCAATTGAATGATTTCTTGTTCCTGGTCCAAGCACTTACCTTTGTAATACTCACACTCAGATAAAGCTAGGGCTAAAGTTTTGTTCCCAGTCGGATCTTGTAAAGCTATAATCATTGCCGCTTGTTCTGATGACTGTTTTTCTAATAAAGCAAGACTATGCTCAAGGTTATTGATTTTTTGTTTTTTCTCAGTCACATTTGCATTTAATTCAGATATGTTAGATTTTAAATACTCAGCTGATTCAGTCAGATTGTCTAGTTCTTGAGATATCAAAACGAACTCTGTATATTTTTCTTCATATTGATGCTTAGTAAATTCTAACTCGCTTTCAAGCATTGTGTATTTCTCTTTTAGTATTTTTAATGAAGTGTTTTCGTCGTTAAGTTCTGCAAAAGTTTTTTCCAGTGTTCGCTTTTCTATAAACAAAACATCTTTAGCTTGAGTTTCTGTAACAAGTTTGAGCTTGAGTTCTTCAATTTCCTTTTCACGTTTTTCTAGCTTTTTATGAAGATGTTTGTCGTCTTCACCTTTTAAAGGTAGATTCTGATTTGTAACTAACTCTTCTAGTTTGTTGCAATCAAGCAAATTATCCTCACCTTCAAAATTCTGCATGTAATTTTCATGGATCATTCTATTTTCAGCAAGAATTTGACTGTTTTCTTTTTTCAAGTCACGGATTGTGTCCTTAGCTTGGATTAACTCTTTTTCGTATTTTTCTTCTAGCTCACCAAATATTGTGTCAAAGTCTTTACCCCCACTAATTTCTGTGAAAATTTTTTTGAGCTTTTCCCTTTCACTGTTACTTATTTTTAAACTTTCACAGAGTTTTTCTGTGAATTCTTTGAGTTCAGTGTTTTCTTGTTTTGTACTTTCGAAACCACTGTCGAATTCCATTTTCATTTCAGCCATTTCTTCATTAAGGATTTTGGTTTCTGCAGAGAGCTTTGCTGTTATTGGGTTATTTTCAATTTCTTCACGGAGCAACTCTATTTCTTTTTTCAATGCTGAAGTGTCTTTATCTTCTTCACCATTTTGAAGCTTGGCTATTGTTGTGTTTCTGAACTTTAGTATCATTTTGTCGTGGTTTGCCTTATTTTCCATTCGATTGACTACAGATTTTAGGGTTTCAATGACTTTATCTCTTTCGTCTATGATCTTAAGCATTTTTTTATCGTTTTCAATACGAAGTCTTAAGTTTGTCTCTAATAAAAGATCAGCTTCAGTGTTTTTTTCAAAGGACTTAAGTAAATTCGGTAACTCTAATTGATTAATTCCTGCACATTTAGGACACTGTGCTACAGCTAACTCAGCAATTTCTTTTACACTTTCTAGTTCCTCCCTCAACCTCTTAACCTCAGTCTTCAACAATTGTACCGTTCCTGATGTATCTTCATTAATTACAGCTGAGTTTTTAATTAGTTTAGCTCTCTGGGCGAATTTCAACGAAGAAAGAGTCTCAGAAAATGCTGAAACTGCTGGACTAATATTTGCAATAATAAAAGTTTTTGAATTACCTCCAAGCGAATCCTTCAACAAAAATGTAAGTTTTGAATCTCTATACGGGACATGCCTTGGCTTACCTTCAGAGAGTTCTACAAGGGAATTAATCACATTCCCTAAAGCAGAAAGACTTTTATTAATCATCCCAGCTTCCTTAAGCCTTTCACCAACACATGCTGTGCTTTTCTGTCTTTCACTACCCGCTAAGTCAATCAAATTAAATCTACTAGACTTAAAATTCACAAGGCCATCAAAATTCGATTTACTTTCTATGTTCATAGAAAAAACTGAATGTGAACGTGAGCTTTCTTTATTCATCGATGTACTGCTAACATGCCTATTTCTTGAGCCTATTTTCAATAATTGATATGTTTCCATAACACTTGTCACTTGCTCTTCTATAAGCCCATCAACATATGCACCTTTTTTCATATCCTCACGAAGTTGGAGATTTTGCGGGGTTGGGTCTAAAAGGTCGTGGATTTGTTCTTGGTATATTTCTAAATATGAGCATTTGACAAGGAATTCAACATTGCCTGACTTTGTTGCTGAGGATATTGATGAGAAAATGAACTCAAAGCATCTTGGCAGAATACCNTTGCTGAGGATATTGATGAGAAAATGAACTCAAAGCATCTTGGCAGAATACCTCTAAGATGATAAGCATTGGAATCTGCTGTAACTTCTTCTGTCACAGCACCTTGGATAGTGAAGGTTTTACCTGCACCAGTTTGTCCATAAGCGAAAATTGTCCCATTATAGCCACTCATACAGGAGCTTGCTATAGGCCTACCGACCATATCAAATATTTTTTCTTGATTCACGCATTCGTCAGCAACAAAGTCATAGGTAAATGCTTTGTGGTCACCTATAAATAAGGAACGACCTGGGTCTTGGATTGAGACACACTTTCTGCTTCCTTCAGCAACCTCACGGTCGTTAAGTGGACGGATTCTTATAGCAACTTTTACATTATCTTTACTTTCTACCATTTATTTGAAATTCAAACTAATCACGGCTGTTTGGTTTTAGTCAGTTTTGTGGGATTAGTATGACAAACTGGAGATTTAGGGCATTCACAGATATGTGAATGGAATAGAGAAAGTGATTCTATAGCCTTGAAGAATTTTTTGCTTTCTTTTTAAGAAATAAAATGCTTAGATAAAAAGCTAGCATGAATTAGAATTTTAATATAATTTGCGTTAATACCTTGTAATTATAAGTAAATTAAGATTTATAGAAAATTATCGATATTTGCATATAGTTCTTATATTTTACTAAAGAAATTCAAAACCCTAGTCTACGATAATATAAAAATATATAATGTTTCCTTGTTTCTAAAACTAATCCACAATTTCATAATTAATGATTTCTTTATAATCATTACATTATAAACTCATTCACTTTTATCAAAGCTACCTATTTCATAGTATGCAAAAATTTAGAAGCTGGGAGGAAATTATCATAAAGAGTAAGCTCAGGATAATAGAAATTGCAACTCAAAGAGCAATAAGCAAAGCATATTATAATGTATACACTATATAAATAAGATATAGTCTAAGAATAGGATAACTTAATCTAATGGCCTGTCTTTAATCCAGTTCAAATCACGAAGAGTTGAAGGAGGATATCTGATTTGTTTCTTGTGGAAGATACCACTAACAATTTCTTCAACCTTTTCCCAGTCCGCCTTGCGAAGAGCATCTTTTCTATTTTGCCTTCTTTTGTGTCCTGGAGCAACTCTTTCGAACATTTCTTTTGGTCCTATGTAAGGCCCAGTTCTATACGAAAATAACCTTTCATACATTTCTTCAGAAACTTTAAAAGCATCACCATCGAAGAAAGGCCCAAAATAAACCCTCAGTCCTTTTCTCATATTATATTATAGTCTTTGATTTTGGTCTTAAAATAATATCCTTATTATGAAGCATAATTTTTTTTGTAAATTTTTTTTGTTAAATTTGCTAGAAATTATATTTAACAAAAAGTGATATGATATTATAGGAAATTCATAATATTATTTTTGTATTATAATGTAAGTTTTTTATGAGAATAATAATTTGCTAAAAAGCTTATAGCATTGCAGATGAAAATAGTAATTAAGTTTTATTATTAAAGATAGCATGCGAGAAGAGTAAAGGTTTAAATATATAATACTTAAGATACATTTTTAAGATAAAATCCATTTATAAACTAATAGGATATACTAATAAAAGCATCTAGCGCCCTATTGGCCTAACACTTTACTGTTAGCAAATAATCTAAAGTTAATATTGAAAACCCACAAGCAGCATAAAATCCATAAATGCAAATTAAATTTATATAAATATTAGAATTTTAAGGGGTGATAAATTTTCATATTTCATGCGCCTTGGCGGAATTATAAAAAATGTCAGACAACATACAAGTTGCTATAAGAGTACGACCTATTAACGTTAGAGAAAGTCTAGAATCGCAGCATTTAAGATGTGTTAAAGTTGAGAGGAAAATAAACTCGATATTAATCAGTGTGAATACAGTTTGGAAGCAATTCTCATATGATTATATAGGTGACGAAGACGCTACGCAAGAAGATATTTTTGAAAATATCGGAAAGCCTATAAGTCTAAATTGCCTTACTGGCTACAATGGAACATTATTTGCATACGGCCAGACAGGCTCTGGAAAATCTCACACAATTATTGGTTCTTCAAATAGTTCATTAGTAGATAAAAATAGTGGGATTCTTCCACGTTGCCTGAGTTATATTTTTAGTAAAATTTCATCTGAAATATCTCAACACAAAAACACAGAATACCTTATAAAATGCACATTTTTAGAAATTTACAATGAACAATTAAGAGACCTTCTCACCACTCAAAGCCGTAATCTTCAAATCAGAGAAGATATTAAGAAAGGATGCTATGTTGAAGATTTGATACAAGAGACTGTGCTGACTTTTGAAGAAACTTTGAAATGCATTGAAAAAGGACTGAGTAATAGGCATGTTGGAGCCACTTTAATGAACAAAGAAAGCTCAAGATCCCATTCGGTATTTACTCTATACATCGAAAGCAAGGAAAAAATTGAAGACGTGTGGAATTTCAAAAACTCTCTTTTCCACGTGATTGATCTTGCTGGCAGCGAAAGATGCAAAAGTGCAGGTACTACAGGAGATCGTCTAAAAGAAGCAGCATCCATAAATAAATCCTTGTCTACCCTTGGTGATGTCATAAACTCTTTAGTTGAAGTTTCAGAAGGCAAAAATCGTTACATCCGATACAGAGACTCAAAGCTCACATTTTTACTAAAAGACTCAATAGGTGGTAATTCAAAAACCTGCATAATCGCAAATATTTCTCCATCAATGATGTGCTTTGCAGAAACCTTATCAACTCTAAGATTCGCAGAAAGGGCAAAACTAGTTCGCAACAAAGCTATTATAAATGAAGATACAACTGGGACAATCCTTGAACTAAAAGCTGAAGTTTCAAGACTAAAATCTTTATTAAAAAGCTCCCAAAACACATTTTTTACAGCTAATGATAGCAAAAGGGTACAAGATTTAGAAGATTTGCTACAAAAAAACGTAAAAATTCGCCTTTTAACTGAAAGTGCTTTGCAACAGGAAATTGAAACTAAAGAAAATTATATAAAAGAGTTGGTAAAAGTTGTGAGTAAATATGAAAGCAAGCTGGCTGGGGAAAAAATGATTTATAAGTTTAAAGAAGAGAATTTGAAAAGGCTGCAAAAAGGAGAAAAGCTTAATGAAAGTCAGTATATTAATGAAATGAAAGAAGAAATTGCTATTTTAAGGAAGGAAAATACTAATCACCCTGTGGCCGCTAAGTATTTTGTAGAAAATGATGCATTGAAGTCGCAGATTTCATATTTGGAAAGTGAGTTGCAGGAAAAACCTCAGTCGCTGAGTGCGAGGCTTAAGGCTAATCAGGAGTTTACTGAGAATTTGAATATTTATTTGGAAGAAACATTAAAAAAACAGAAAGACAGTGATGATGAACTTAAACTATATATTGAAAGGTGTAAAAACTTTGAATTAATGAGATCAAGATATGAAGATCAGATAAATAGCTTGGCTCAGGAAATCGATCTTTATAAATCAAGAATATCTGTACTTGAGGATGATCTTGTAAATCATTCTCCTTGCAATGAAAACACACCTGCTATTCCTTTTTCAACGAAAAAAGAACCGATGCAAACCCTTGACACTAATATTCAAAAAATGCAAAAAACTTGCTTTTCAATATACACTAAAGAGCCTCCACTATTTTGCAACGAATGCTATTCTAAAAGTGAGAAAATTACAACTTTAGAAGAACAAGTTCAGAGTTTAAGAGCAGCCATAGATAATCTGATGTATTGTGAAGAAGAGTGCTATCGTTTATTTGAAGAAAATAAAAAAATTAAATACGAACTCGATTTAAAAGATGCAGCTATTGAGGAATATAATATGGACAAAGACATCCTTGTTGTTGAAAATGAGGCACTTAGTAATCAGCTAATCGAATTTAGTAACCAAATTACAGAAAAAAACCAAATGATTGCTCAGCTTTCACCATTAAAGAATTTCAGAAGAACTGAAATTGAAAATTCTATGATGCTTGATCAGGTTAACAACCTAAATCAGCGCTGCGCATTATTACAAGCTGAATACACAAAGACTTCTCAAGAATTAAGAGCTTCAATGGCATCTAGAGAGCAACTTATAGAAGAATTAAAAAGACTTCAAAGAGTTGAATATTCTTTACAAAAGGAATGTGAAGAATTAAATTCTAAACTTCAAAATATCTCCTTTGATAATACTAGACTTAAAAAAGAAAATGAAGATCTCAACCAGCAAATTATCAAACTTTCAGGTCATAACAACCTATCACAAAAAATCAATTACTTAGCTAAAATGAAATCAGAATATAACACCCTAAAAGATTCTAATACCCAGCTTCGTGAAGAACTAAGGAAGAAAACAGAAAAAATTGATGACCTCTCCAGAAAATATGAAAAACTTGCTAAAGCTAATGGAATAAAAGACTTTTATATAGAAGAAGTAAATGAAAAATCAAAGATTGAAATTTTAGAAGTTGAGTCTGAAGCATTAAAAAGGAATTTTAACGAGATTATAAATTTTCTCATGAGCTTACCTTTTGCATCTCAGCTGCCTTCAGGCAATTTAGAAGACCAAATTAAGGAGGCTATTAGGTTTTTAATTGGGGAAATAAACAATAAGCAAATAATGATGAATGATGCTTATAAGGAACTTCAACGAAAAGACTCATGCTTAAGGCTTATGGAAAATGAACTTTTGTTGTACAAGCAGAAGCATGAGCTGAATTTTAGTTGAAATAATGTATAAATTAGATGGAAAGATTATGTTATTAATAATAAATATCATTAAGAGCTTGGCAAAAATATTTTTATAAGCTTAATTTGCAATCATTAATGAAAACTATTTTATTTATCCGACAAAATATGCAAGGATCGAAAGGAGGATTATAACTATAATCAAAGCAACAATGATGCTATTCAAAATACTCTGATAACAGCCAATTTTGTCTTTAGCTTTTTTTAGTGTTTCAACAACTTTTTTAGAATTTTCTTCAGCTTCTTTTAAGCTTTTGTCAATTTCCTGAATGTAATTATCTTGGAACTCAACAATAAACCCGCAATCTTCAAAAGTTTTAGTAAGGTATTTCATGTCTTTTTCAATACGAAATCGTTCTTTTGTTGTATCTTCTTGCAAGCTGCTCATGAATTCCTCAGCTGTTTTAGTTTTATAAATTTGTGATTGTATAGGACTATTTTTTTGTCTGTTTTCGAGAACAGTCCAGAAATTATCCGTATTTTTTGGGGAATTTCGGATAGGAGAGATTGGCACTGAGACTCTATTTTTGTCTAAAAGAGGAACATTTGACATATTTTATATATATGTAATATAATACTTATACAAAATATTACTTTAATGGTTAAGTTGATGATAATATCTTCATTTTTATGTTTACAAGTAATTCCGTAGTTATTAATCCGCATATAATTTTATTTCTATATATACTTTTTTTTACATCAATAATTAGTTCCAGATTGTGCTTATTTACTTCATTGAGAATACAACAACTAAGTATTATTACTTATAAATAAACTTTTTTGCAAATTAATTTAAAGGAGTAACACTATTAAGCCTATTTAGACAAGATAATAATCAATGATAATACGTATTTTAACTTTTATTTCACCACACTATTTACTGATTTTATATTAGTACCAATTCTAAATAAATAATAAGAGTTTCCTTTAATTCGTAATAAAATATGATTCAAACTATTAAATGATACTATCAAGCGCATTATCTGCAGCAAATCCTTTGTAATTTAAAGAGCATTTCCCCGGCAGCTTCCATAAAAATATAATATAGAGTAATTTAAAGAGCATTTCCCCGGCAGCTTCCATAAAAATATAATATAGATCTCTTAAAATACAAGCATTTCAATATCATAACTAAATAATCATGAATAGAATCCTATAATCTCTATTTACATTACTTTATTAAAAAAAGGTTGATATCAGCACAAAAAATATTCCAATACTAGTTATTAAATTTGTATTTAAATTTATTATTAAGCTTCTTTCACTTAGTGCTACTTATTTTTCGTATTAACGAAAATCTTTTAATTATTAATATAATATATGTGCAAAATCATAATTCTTTTTGAAATAAATTAATTACTGCTCATCCAAATTAGTTCAAGTAGAGATTAATAGCTATTAAACTAAACTTTTTTCTGAAATAAATAAGTTTTAATCATTTCAATATTTTTTTCACAATTACTTAAGTTGTTCCTTGTCTAATCTTTCTTTTTATAACTGACCAAGTACTATCAATTGTTTAGGGATGTACACCTGTTTCAGGAATAATAAAATTTTCTGAGTGATTAGCGTTTCATGTAAAAAAATAATCAGGCAAATAGTTTCTAAAAAAGTGTATGGTCGCTAACCATCACTAATCATAGTAGTCTTTGGTCTAATTCCTCTTTCAATGATATCTAATAATGCTCTTTAATCTTTTTTTCTACAAATTCAAAAAAGCATTCTCCAGTTTCTCTTTCAGCACTTCCAAATAGCCAAGAAGTTTGATATTCAAGAATTCTTATTTTTAGCAGGTTTGCACTTATCTTTTTCGATAATAGAATTAGGACCTCAAATTTAATAATCTATTTCTCAATAAGTCAAGTTGATTAATTTATACAACATGCTATAACATTTTTGAACACAATTTCCAGTTCAAATTTAATAATCTATTTCTCAATAAGTCAAGTTGATTAATTTATACAACATGCTATAACATTTTTGAGCACAATTTCCAGTACAATATAACTCAAAAGCAGCCTCAGTTATTTGAGTTCCTACGCTAAATTCATAGATTATGAAGATAATCTTCAAGTATAAGATTTTCTTTCATGAAAGAATATCCTTTAGTTATTTCTATTTTTGATTGGCTATCTCTTACACACTTACCATATCTATAGCATGCAGATTCTGCTTATATCTCATTCTTTCATGACAAATAGGTAATCTAGCTTATAAATTATTAAATTTTTCTCCTAAAAGTAATCAATAGCACCTTCATCTATCCTGAGCCTTTGAAAAGTTCAAATCTCCTCATTCATCAATAATAATATATATGGGGGATATAAAAAATTTATTAGTTTCTTAAATAAATAAATTGGAAATTCAATTACTCGCAACTAAATGCTCCAAAAAAACTTATTTATTATCTATTCTAATCATTATATTCGAATTAATCTTAGTTGTGCTAACACCAAACTTTTTAATCTATTACTCTGTTTGTTAGAAAAAATTTATAACTTCTTAAATATGTTTATAATAAAGTTCTCTCTAGTCTTACAGTAAAAGCATTATTACGTGGGGCAGGACTTGGAGTCGACCTCTTAAATTCATTGCTAAGTATTTCTTTATGCTTAAAATTAGATACATAAGGACTAGGTGTCACAGAGCAAGCAGGCTTTTTTTCACGTTCATGAGGCCTTTTAGTTTGTGTTAGAATTCTATACTTGCTCGATAGTGACACTTTCCGACTTGACTTTTTATCATGATTTATTTTCCCTTTCTTTCTTTCTAAATGAATAGGTTCATTATCAATCAGATGTCGACGATCAATTTTTAATTTTGGTAAAGCTTTGCTATTGTTGTCAAAACTCCTAGGAAAACGGTAATGCGCGTTTATGAGGGATTTTTTAAACTTGGATTCTATATCCTTACGTATTGAACTGTCGATATCATAGTTGTAGTCTACTTCTTCAAGGAAAGAATTGATTGTTTTTGATGTGCTAGAACTTATCGGTCTTTCTTCAGGGGCTTTTGAGGCAACTGTTGCTGGCTGCTTGGAGAACTTGAAAATCTTTTTGCCTCTTATCATCAATTTATTAAATATTGACTATTATTAGTTGTTATTTTTAGACTTTGATTTTTATTTTCACTAAGATTTTGTTTTAAATAATGTACTTATTTGTATCATCAAATTTAAACTAGATCAAGAAAAAATATAAAATATACTCTTAATATAAGCTTATTATATATTTTTAATGCTTAATAAAATCATGGATAAGAGTTCTGATTTGTATTTTCAAATCTTTAACATATTATAAAGATAAATTATTTTATCACTAATTTTTAGTATAAGTAATTATATAGCTAAATTGAAATTTTTAATCTTACCTAAACCTAAGTAAATTATAGCCTATTGCAAAAATACCAAATCTATACCTTTATTTTGTTTCTAAAATATTAATCTAATAATTATTGGCAATAAAAATGCTACACTAAGATTGGGTACAATAATTTATGCAGACCATATCAAAAGAGAACATACAAAGCGTTGATGACTTCCTTAAACTATTAAATCTTACTGACTATTCAGATTGTCTTAATAACTGCAACTTAGAAGATTTAGCGAAACTCTCTGAAAATGACTTATTAGAACTAGGTATACAAATTCGCTTGCATCGAGTAAAAATTTTAGAGTTTTCTAAGTTTTTCTATTCAAGTCAATCACCAACAGACCAAACTGATAGTGAAATATCAGATTACAATTCTCCAAGAACCATTGAAACTTACGACTACAGTAATAATAGCCTTCAAAATATTATCCTAACAAGTGTTTCAGGGTTTTTAGAAGGTTTTACATTCAAAATAGGTGAGCTTGGGGCAAGAATTGGCAGGTGTAGTAGTATGGAGATAATAATCCCAGATCGCTATGTAAGTAGAAAACATTGTGAAATTAGATACGAAAATCAAACAAAAAGTTTTGAAATTTTGGATACTGGAAGTACTACAGGAACTTATATTAGAATAAGCAGAAAACATAAACTGCAAGTTGGATCACTTTTTCGAGTTGGACAATGCGAATTTAAAGTTCTAAATATTGTCTATTCATTAGATGGAAGACCAGTTTCAATAGAATTGCTTAAGTACGAAGGGCCAAGCCCAATGCCTCTTATAATAACAAAAGGTTGTATTATTGGTAGGTCTAGAAGTTGTGGAGTTTGCATCAATAGAGATTCATTACTATCATTAGAACATTGCAAGCTTTACTCTAAAAAAAATAACTTTTACATTCAAGACCTAAATTCACTCAATTCTACATGGATAAGACTATCACCAGAAGGGGAATTTAGTGAAGCATATCCTTTAGCATATGGTGATCAAATTAAAGTAGGAGCAATTTTGTTCCAGGTTTCACCAACACAAACTCCACAAAGTTTGACTAGAGAAAAAACTATACCTGTGTCAATTTCTAGTATACTCTCATATACTACATAAGGAAAATATAAATAATTTGTTTGTATAAGACAGTCATGAAAAACATCATAATTAGTTTCTTCTTATAAAATAAACTTGATTTATTGAGAAAAAAAACTATTGATTAGTTGCATATAAAAATATGAGATTCCTGACAATATGCCTGCTTTTTTGTATTTGCTCCGTGCTTTCTTATATTGAATACACCATGAATGAAGAGCTCGAATATAGTTCAGGAAAATTCATTGAATGGATTCAAAGTATGAATTCTCCAGCACTTAGAAATATTTTTATCTTGATTGGTGATGTAACTAGTATATGCTTCCTTATAGCTTCAGGAACTTTATATCTAGTTTATAGCAGAGAAGATGGAACTCTATGTGTTATATCAGCTTATCTTGGGGCTGCTATTTCTGGAATTCTCAAATCTTTGTTTACACGTCCAAGACCATTGTGGAAGTATCAAAATATTGAAGGTATGGCATGTCCTAAAGATTGGGGCTCTCCTTCAGGGCATTCTATGGCAGCAGGAACTCCAATGATTATGATGTTTATTCTACTTAGACGAAAGGGAGCAACTAATAGTCAACTGATTCTTATGCTTATTTGCATCGGTGTTACAGCTTTTGATAGACTTTATATAGGAGCACATTTCTATTTCCAAGTAATTTTAGGATATTCTTATGCTTTACTTATTGCTAGTGTGCTTATCTATTTATATGATAAAGGAGCTTTTTCATCTGATTGGATATTAGTTATTAAAACACATATTTTAATGCTAGGAATAATAATTCTTAGCTATGTGCTTTTTGTTATTAAGCAACCGTTATGGAATGATTTCTGGGAAAAAAACTTCAAAGATAAGTGCGAAGGGTCTATCAATTCTGAAAAAGCTATGAATAAAAATTTAAGCGAAGGGTTTTTAGGGTTTGTTGTGGCTGGTTTTATTATGGGCAAATATTTACTTGGCACACATGGATCTATGAGTGAGTTTAAATTGTTAAGCTTTGGTTTGTTTTTTATATCAGTGTGGTTTAGCATGCTTGTTGACAAGCTTGTAGAACAAAATCTTTTCTGCTTAGGACTTTTTAGGTATCTCCTTGGAATTTTTATGTCTGCTGAACTACCATTGCTTCTTAGTTCCATTAACAAAATTAAACATAAATTCGGCTAGTTATACTAAAATAGATTTATGCTTTTATAGTAATTACTCAAAGCTTTAGTCAGAACCCTTAAAATTTTTTCCAAACATAAGCTTTATGCCTTCATTTTTCTGCAAATCTTGCTCTGTTAAACTTTCTTCAGGCTTTTTCTTTTTGAGCTTATCTAAGAGTTTTTTATTGGGTTCTGTTGATGGGATAAAGTTCTTTTTGCTTATGCCGAGGTTTTGTATACAAATTGATGGAACTTGTGAGATTATGCATTTGAGTCCATGGTTCATGATTTTGTCAAATAGACCTTGAAAGGTTTTGAATTTATTTTGTCTTGTAAAAGGCTTAATTGTGATTTTAGAGTTGTTTAAAGCTATCCACCCAGTGACAGTAATACAAATTTTAATTTCGTTGAGATGAATGTATTTGTAAAGACGAGGCAATTTGATGCGCTTATAAGTTGATTTGCTCTTAGGTTTATCTTCATTAAAAAAGAATGCATAGAGATCTTTATATATCTCTTTACTAAAGTTCAGCTTAAGTGGAAACACCAAAAACTCATGATGATCAACTACAGGCCACAAAGTTTGACTTCCTTTAACCCACCTGTCCAGTATCCTCAAATTAAGCATGATATTTGAAGGTAAATATTCTTCGTTTCCTGCAAGTAGCGGTGTAACCATAACAGTATTCCCATGCTTCATCTCAATCTTATGTATTTCCAATGATTTTTGACATGATAAGTCATTATAATTTGTAGTATTAAATTTTATCCCATTCATAGTTAGTTCTATAAGTGTAGCTGAGTTTCTTTTCAGTGAAACTGTTATTTTTTGTACTATGATTCTCAAGAGTTTTGACTCAGTTGTCCTAACACTTAAAATTTTCTTAGAATTTTCGTTAAACATTTTGACTAATTCTTTACCCCCAAATGATCTAAATTCATCTTCCATAAGTCTTTCACTAACACTCACACGGTTTTTAGGTATAAATCCAATAAAATCTTTAACAATTTCCACAATACTCCAAAATTCGTTGCTTTCGATTCCAGCTGCAACTTCTGGTAAAGATATCTCTAAACGATTCACTCTTTTTTCCTTATACCATATGTTTTCGTCAATATTTTCACAGTTCCTTGCAAAGTCTATTTTTGAAGCTGGACAAGTGAAATATGTTAGAAACATATCAATTCCTTTTGAACTAAATACTACAGGCATAGTTAAATCATCTTGATTTTCATCTAAAACACATTCAATTTTGCTTATAGTAAACTTTGCTCTTTTTTTCATATCCTTATGGTAAATATCATATTTTAGTAGCTCTTCAAGAATATCAAATTCACAAATACCTCCATTTATCACAAGTTTAGAATCATCATCCTGATTAACAAGAGCAATTTTTGGTCCTTTGATGATACCTTTAAGTAAGCTTCTTATTGTGAATTTCTGAGTTCTAATGCCCCATTTTTTATTCTTGCCTCTTTTTTTAGCAAACAATTTTGAGACATTAACAGGCCTAGAAATTACTAATTCTGTTATAAGATTGACAAAAAATGGACTTATAAAAACTCTAAAATCATCAATACTTAAGAAATTAGAATCAATTTCGTTGTATGTATATTCTATGCTTGAGCAATCAAGTAAGTATTTTTGATCTGTTTGTCCTGGGAAATATTGGACCATTTTGATATTACAGCAATTGCCATTGGCTTTTATAACTTTCCAAGGTAAGACTAAATGGTCTTTAAGATGTTCGCAATGAGCTGATAAATGCATTGATTCAATGCTCAAAAAAGCTCCATCACTACCTTCGATTAGGAGATAAATTTCGCAATTAACCATCTTCACATGAGTTAGTTCAATTTTATTGAAGTTTTTGAAAAATTTAGCAGGAGACTTTTCTCTAGCAGGAATTAAAGTGACTGGCGGGGTTGATAGTAAAGCTATAAAATCTGTGAGTTCAGGAGAATTGCTTAGATTGTAGCAGATAGTTAAATTTTGAGTGCCTTCTGGAATTAAAGATACTTGCAGACTTGGATTAATTTCGCTGCTTCTGAAATCTGCGAACATATCTTGTCCATTAGGGTAAACAACCCAGTGATTCAAATTCTTACATTCAATTTCATATTCCAACTGGGCCTTTATCAAAGGTAAAGTTAAATAATAATTTTCCCCATAGTAAAATTGCATACCATTAAGAGCACTTTTAATGCAATTAGGCTCAAGAACAATCGAGCATTCAGCAATGTCTAAGTTAAATCCTTCATAGAGATAAGGCGAAGAACCTTTCAACAATAAATTCTTGCATGATTTCACAATAATAGTCATTTTTCCATGAAGGAAATACCTAAGATAGTCAACAAGTTCAAGTTTTTTCACAGTAGATGGAGCGGAAGGCTTGACAAAAAACAAATATTTAATTATTTTCATCAAATCCATCAAAACTTTCAAGTGGCAAATACCCAAGCAAGTTGTAACCTCCAAACAGCAGACTTCAATATCATAATGATGTTTAAAACAAGCCCAAATTGGTGTTAAAAGTCTATTTTTTGTTAGAATTGTCCTCCCTCCAAATTTGATCTGTTTGATCTCACATATGTCATATGGATAATCCCTAACTCTAACATTTAATGCTTTACCTACACAAGTAAAGTCATAAGCTAGCATTACAGCAAAAAACTCATCATATGGCAAAGAATAGTCATCAATTTCTTGCATGTATCCTTTGATTTTTTCCATTGTGTCCAATTCTAAGTTATTAAGTTTAACTGTTGCAGTTTTCACTGTAAGAGCAAGTAAAGGATATGTTTGATTAGTTGTTAGTAACTGTGGGTAAATGGTATCTTCAGGGTTTAGCATAGCTTTTTTAAGATTAATTATGTCGATTGGATGATCATCAGCATCAAAAATAAAATTCCTAAATGTTAAAGTTAAGTTTGACTTTTCGGGAATGTGAGTGTGGGAACGATGGACTTGGAGGAAAGCAAACTTGCACCATTTATATACTTTATGAGAGCCTCTAAGGAATTTTATAACTGCCCGTGCTAGAAAGTATTGGCGAGGCAAATGGATTTCTATCTGATCACCAATAACTTCAATTTCTGCAATACCGTGTTTATATTCTTTATGCACTTTGCAAATATTTGTAGTTATTATATGATGCTTTACTGTTTCTAAGTCGTAAATCGTAGAACTAACAAAATTTAAATCAAGAAACTTGGGTAAAATGGTTGCTGTGCATTGATTTACTGTAATAAGAAGTTTAAAACCATCAGGGTAAGTGCCTTTAACTGATGTGTTTAAGAAATGCAATTTTACAGTTTTTTTTGGCCCATTGCTTTTTGGAAGTGTTGGGAAAGCTCTATATAATTCAGCAAAACACCCAATAGTCTCTTTAATAATATCTTCATCCAAATCCAAGTCTGCAGAAGCATACGACACTTTAGTTGAGTCATTTATAAGAGTGCTAAAATGTGTAACATTCAAGCACTTACCTAAAGTTATAAGTTCAGCTGATACTTGAATTTCTGAATTAGCAGACACTCTAATTGTTGTAGCTTCAATAGCTGAGCCTTGACTTCCTGGAAATCTAGCTTCAACTTGGTCTAGACTTAAAAGAAATGGCACTTTTACTGAGGATTTTTCACTTGAACTTGGCTTAGGACGGATGAATTTGAATATAACAGGAATTACTTCTATCAAGCTTATTCCCAAATATTTACTTGAAACACTAATTGTCCCTGAAGAATCTTGGGATATTTGTAATTGCGGGATATGAATAGCAGGGAAAGTTACATCAAAGCCTGTTATTAGAGCTATATTTAAAGATAAAGGCTTTAGAGAAAAATTCACTGAGTATCCTACAAAATTCAATGTGAATAATTCAACATGGAGTTTATGAATTAGGCATTTTATGTTATTTGGCAATGTTCCACCACTTTTTCCTGAGCTTTCTTGAGGAAGGTTAGAAAGTTTTGCACTAACTTTGCCTATAATAATAGAAATCTCGCAGTCTTGGAGAGATTTTTTAAATGATATATCTCCAGGGAGAATAATCTTTATATAGGTTTCTGAAACTTTGCCTATTACTTCTACTGAATTTATATATAGTTTTGTTACAAAGATATGAAATGCTAAAGCACCATCTTCCATGACTGCCATTTGCACTTTGGCTCTTGTTGTGTGGACATTATTTTTCATAGCGTTTATCTCAATATTTTTTGCTCGAATCACAAGGAAACTAGCAGTAATTGTGAGAACTAGACGTAAAAAAAGCATTCCGATAACTGAAGTTTTAGAAGAACTTGTTTTTGGAATTGATGCTATTTGCAGATTGATTCCTTCAAGTAAAAGAAGCAATTTTTTAGCTTTGACCTCAGAAATTTGATTAGAGGACTCAGATAAGGGATCAGAAGATTGAAATATAGTAGCTACGCACAAAGAAACCTTTTGGATCTGAAGAGTGTTTGGGCCAAAAACAATTTTCACATTTCGGAAGGAAAAAAATCCAGTTGCAGTGATTTTTTTTATGTACTTGTGCAGGAAAAGCCTTAAGATTATTGAAATCAGCCAGGGCATTAGGAAAATTAACCCTAGTATTACTGTGAGTAATATAGAGAATCCCATTGATATTATTTATAGGCATTTATAGCACGCTACCTATTCTTTAGCGAAAAAAAAAATTAGATACAATTATAGTCTATTGCCTTAAATTGAATTTTTGATAAACAGATTGAGCATCATCTTAAAAACTTACTAAATGAACTATACCTTAGAGCAACTCATTCATATAAACACTAAATCTTAATCTTCAAAAGTAGCATATGAACTAATTTATTAATTTTTCCAAGAAACACACAATTAATAAATTTCTAAGTATTAAGACAACTCTGCTTTGCGACTAAAATATTTTACACTAGTATGTCTTTGCATACTAAGAGACAAAGTCATGAGCTATTAAAAAATAGCAAATTATGTTATCACCTAGTAGCCCTGTAGTATTGACAAGCAGGATTTTCACTTTGGAATTTAAAAATGGTGAGAAGTTAGGATATATCCCAATGCAAGAAAAATTGGAGAATTGCTGAAAATATATTTTATAACATATTTACACATAAAATAATTAATAGATAACAAAATACTAAAAGCAACCTCTGTTGATTTCAACTCAAATTCCTTGATGCATTTCTTATTATCTAAGATTTTTCCTTTAAGTAATTATCAAATTTATCCCTGTAGCACTGCATCAGTTAGTGAAATTCTGCTTAATTTTTTGAGTATTATTTCAAGA
>MPUH01000884.1:0-30703 GCA_001970955.1 Stentor coeruleus | reverse complement strand
TTTATTTTATTTTATTTTATTTTATTTAAAGAAGAAGATGATATTGAATAAATATAAGTGACTAATTTTATTAAATGCTTAGAAAATTGAACTTTTGGCATGATTTTCAGAAGTAGTAATTGTATAAATGGAAATCAAGAGAGATTGTAATAATATATGATTTTCAGAAGTAGTAATTGTATAAATGGAAATCAAGAGAGATTGTAATAATAAATCTGAGAAATGTTTAAAATAATAAAATATTACTATCAATATAATAAAATGATTGAAGCTGAACTAAAAAGCAATTTATTAAAACATGATTATTATTTTCCTTAAAGACTTTCAATTGTATTAAACCAAATTAAAGCATGAGTATTTTGTTTATTCCATAGAGGATTTATTTTTAAGATTATATATAAATGTCATTAGTTTCTCTAAATATTTAATAAAATACATAAATCTCTAACAAAGCGCTTCTATCTAAACTAACCTGTCGCCTTATCTTCTATAAAATCATAATAATTTTAATCCTACTTAAACTAATTCGACGTAGCATTCATTCCAGTACCCAAAGAATAAGAGAATACCCAGCAGGCATCAATACTAGCAGGAGTGTTAATACCTCCTAAAGTTACTTGAGTAACATAATTCCCAGGTGTAGATGGCTAATACATTACATATTGGAATGTTTGAATAGAGTATTGAGGAAATGTTGAATCAACTATCTGATATTCATATAACCACTGCTGAAATTTATTCAAAGTTCCATAAGTAATTACTCCAACACCGCTATTTGGCTGAGTGAATTGGGCTTGTATTGTGATAATAGAGCTTGATGATTCAGTAGGAGTCCAAGGCTCTACATCGAATTCATTTATTTTTATATAGCCTGTGCTTTCACAAATCTGCCCAACTTGGGTTTTGAGATTGGATGCTTGATCTAGAGCAGAGATCAATGATAGCATAAGGGCTGCAACTACTAAAACTTTCATTTATATTTTTCACCATTACAAAAGACTAGGAAAATATGTATTTGGGTTTGTTTTTGCATGAAATGTATTAAAATAAGGCTTTGATCGGTATTTTTTTATGTAAAATTTTGAATTGAGGAGTTAAATGTGCTTTGATAATTAAATAAATGATTTATTTAAAGAAGAAGATGATATTGAATAAATATAAGTGACTAATTTTATTAAATGCTTAGAAAATTGCACTTTTGACATGATTTTTAGAGGTAGTAATTAAATAAATGGAATCAAGAGAATTTTAATAATAAATATAAGTAATATTTAAGATAATAAAATATCATTATCAATATAATAAGGCAATTGAACTAAACTAAAAAAGCATAATCATAACTTTTTATGCCAAAAACTATATTTATAATAATAAGTTACATAAAAAATAGCTTAACTGATTACAATTTCCTAAAAAACTTTCAATAATATTAGGCCAAATTAAAATACGATAATTTTAATATATTATTATTTTTGGCCTTAATATATATAGCTTACTAAAACAATTGTATTCTATTAGCAGCAATAATACTTTTAAGATAAAATCATAGTTTGATATTTCTATAATCAAAATATTCACAAGTCATTTCTATTCTTGATCAACTTCACAATAGAAATTTATTTTCACACTTTATAAATGATCACTATCTTACTACTATTACAATTTATACCCATCATTATATAATCACACATAAAAACTTATTTTCTCTCTAATTAAAACAAAATACAAAATTCTCTATCAAAAAATTCATATTTTTTTTATCCTAACTAGGCTAAAACTTACATCCTATAAATCTCTAATCATTATCCATCGTAAACTCAAATTTCTATAAAATTAAACTAAAATCTAATTGGAAGTTATATTCCATCCCCATCCAATAGTATAAGAGACTGTCCAGCAACCATCAATACTAGGTGGGGTATTAATACCTCCTAAAGTTACTTGAGTAACATAGTTTCCAGTTGCAGTTGGCCAATAAATCACATATTGGAATGTTTGATGTGAGTATTGAGCATATGGCTGATCAATTACCTGATATTCATATATCCACTGTTGAAGTTTATTCACAGTTCCATAAGTAATTGTCCCAACACCCATGTTTGGCCTATTGATTACAACTTCTATTGTTATAGTAGCGCTTGTCGCTGCTACAGGAGCCCAAGGCTCTACATCGAATTCAGTTATTGTTAAATAGCCTGTACTTGCACAGCTCTGTCCAACTTGGGTTCTTAGGTTTGATAATTGATTTGAAGCGGAAACTAGGGATAACAAAAGCACTGCAACTATAAAAACTTTCATTTATATTTTTCACCAATTTTTAAAAGACTTTGAAAATGAGGATTTTGGGCTAAATTTTATATGAAATAAATACTCCAGATTAAAGGGGTTTAGTTAAGTAATTTTTTTATGTCAAGATTTGAGTTAAAAGTTTTGGAAGTTGTGTTGATAAATAAATGATTTTATGTTAAGAAGAAGGTGATATTTGTGAGAAAATATATAATTAAATTTCTGTAATGCTAAAAATTGGGTTTTCGGTATTGTTATTTAAAAAGTGCAATTGTATAAATATGAATTCTGAGAGTCTTAGTAATAAGTCTAAGAAATATTTAAAATAATTAAACTTCACTATCAAATGGTAAAGCGATTAAAGGTAAACTGAAAAACAACTTATTATAATATATATAGCTTGCTTTATGTTAAGAACTATATTTAATACATATAATATATATAGCTTGTTTTATGTTAAGAACTATATTTAATACATAAAATATATATAAATAAAATCTTATTGATTAAATTTCCCTTAAAAAATATACCTTATACTATGGAAAACTTAAAAAAATATCATATTTTCTATAAGACTATATAAAGAAAAAAATATTGCAAGAATAAGTTTAAACACCCAAGTTTTGTATGTTGTATTTTAAGATAAGTTTGTTTTAAATCAAAACTTAAATACTAGTTATGATTATCTATTAGAATAAAGCCTCAAAAATTCCTAGGAGATAAAAATATATAATACAAATATAAATCAATAGTCTACAGGATTAAAAACATGAATATTATTTAGAGTATATTATATGATTTCTTCAATACTTTCTTCCATTTAGAGTATATAAGATAAGTTCTTAAATACTTTCTTCCATTTATTTGAAAATTGATGATTTTTTTCTCATGAAGAATTTTTGCAAAAATGAATATATTTATTAGAAACTATCGCTATCGTTTAAACATAATCTTGATGATTACATAATTGTCTTATATTTTTAATAATATATAATAAACATATAATCATATGTACAAGACTTTCAAAAGCTCACAAAATTTCTCTTTTGATCTTAGTAGTGAACAATGCACGAAATCTTTTGATAATTCTTGGAAGAGAAAGAAAAGTTGTTATGAACCAAAAGAACTTATTGAAATCAATACATGGCTTCAGGGTCAAAACATTAATTTAGCCATTGAACTTGTCCCGGAAAAATTTTCGAATGGGGTTTTTTTATGTCAGATTATAAACAACAATTGTAAAACCCAAATTAAATATTATATAAAACCAACTGGACCTAAAGAATGCAGGTTTAATATAAGAAAAGCTATGGGTTTTTTGAGGAATTTACATGGGTTTAAGAGCAATTATATGTGGAATGAAGATGAAGTTTATCAGGGAAGAGGAAAAGTAATATGGATGCTACTTGAAGATATGAAAAAGTATTTTGCTTTGCAGAATTCGGGGGCGGTAAAAGTGGCTGTGAAAAAAAGAGCTAGTTCGGTTATGAAGAGGATAGGGTCGAATATCGAAGAGGACAAAAACCAGCTACTAAAAGATATACAAAACAAAGTAACACCCTGGCTAGGGAGTTTAGGTTTAACAAAATATCTAGCCCCAAATTCAGATCTAATCCAAGACAACATAAGAAACGGAGTCCTTCTATGCAACGTTGTCTTAGTAATAGACGGTCCAGTTGATTTCTGCGAGTTTCCTCACAAAATTGAAGAAGTTTATAGAAACATCCAAGTGGCTATAACTATCCTAAATACCCATGTGCCTATAAAAAAGTTGGAATACTATTATTACACTGAACCTTATGAAGTTTGGACTTTATTACATACTTTAATGCTGTTTTTCCCAGATCTTATGCCTAAAAAACTCAAAACTGCTTGGCCATACACAGAAGATCAGTCATCAAAACTCAAATTCTCACTAGTAAACTGGGTAAATAAATTCAATATCTACTCTGATGATATTCAAGATTTTNTATTACATACTTTAATGCTGTTTTTCCCAGATCTTATGCCTAAAAAACTCAAAACTGCTTGGCCTTACACAGAAGATCAGTCATCAAAACTCAAATTCTCACTAGTAAACTGGGTAAATAAATTCAATATCTACTCTGATGATATTCAAGATTTTAGCCAACTAGTCCATCTTCTCAAAACAGGCGAATTCCTCTCATTGTTAATCAAAAAAACTACAAATCTTGATGTTTTCGGTATACAAAAAAACCCTAAAACCGCTAAAGTTTGCCTTATGAACATAGAAAAATCTTTACAAGTCCTCCAAAAAGATATCAGAATCTCCCAACAATATTTAAGAGATCCACATAAAATTTATGAAGGGGATTCTACATTTATAATGTTATTCTTAGAAGATCTTCATCGAATGCATGTTGGTCTTCCAACACGTAAAAGAGGCAAAAGTTATCATGCTGATGGTCCTTTTATAGTAAAATCATCAAGTAAAGATAGAAGACCTCTGACACCTCAAAGATCATATTCTAATATATGCCAACAATCATTTGACTCAAAATCCAATTCTAATAAAAATTATGAAAAAGGGAATTTTAATAGAAAACTTGTAGAAAACAGCAAAAGTGCTTTGGATTTTTATAAAGAAAATACTAATAATCATATAGAAAATCAAGAAAATTTAGCGGAGTTTATATGGTTGAAGAAATTGAATGTTACTCTTCCTCCTGATTTAGATTTGACTGGGGAATTTATACAAGAGTTTAGTGATGGGGTTATTTTGTGTAATATTTTAAGTGTATTGGAAATGAAAGATATTAAAGGGGTGAAAAGTTGTAATTGTAATACTCCACAAGCCAAGAGGAATATAAAACTAGCTTTTGAGGTCTTGGTTAAGAAGCCGAATCTTAATTGTAGAGCTTTGTATATAGAAGAAGAAGTGGCGAAAGGGGAAGGCAATGCTATTAGGCTAGTGCTTAGTGAGATTTATAGGATTTATAAAAATACTATATACACTCTGGTTAGATTTAATAGGAAGTATAGAGAGACCAGTTTTATATAATTCAATCTTTGTTAAATGATGCTTTTTAGGATGGTGTTGATTTTATGGTATTTTTTTACATGTAAATCTAATCATGATTTTCTAAGCTTTCTTAATATAATAAATCTAAATAACTACTAACAAGAATCGGATCTATTTCTTCTTTGCATAAAGGACACCTTTCCATCTGCGTAATACCCCCTAAGCATTCAAAGCACAATGAACATTTACACATCTTCTTCAACCCTATATCAAAAATCGGTTGCAAATGACAATTAGAACACATCGACCCTGGATCAGGGGCGAAATTTTCTTTTTTTTCATTCTGTAATACCTTAGTAAAATTATCCAACCCATCATTTTTCCCAACAAATTGCACAGTATTCATAGGCGGAGACCCAAACGGTAAAGTGCATTGGAAATCTTCAGGGTCTAACAAATCAACAGGCATTACTTTAAACCCTTGATTATTTTCCCCTATATTCTGTTGATAATCCTGTTTTTTCTCAATAAAATTCTGTCCTTTTACCTTATTCCCTTCTTTATTTTCTTTTATATCTTGTATACATTCAAACAAATTCTTAAGTTTTGGGATGATTTTCTGTGGGTAACTATATTTACTAATAGGTTTAGTAAAAATATCTGATACTGGGGAACACAATATATAATAACACATCTGCTCTTGGACTACTGATAATATTGGAACTATTAAATGTAGATTTTCATCATAAAAACGATGCTTTGTTAAACTTTGAGTTTCCCAGTTAAAATGCCAGATTTCAATTCTGAGCATTTCTACAATTTCTGATATCTTATATGCTTTGAATAAATACTCTCCATAACACTCAAATTCAGCTCTAAAATTATCATTGCTAAGACATTCTATTAAATATTGATAATTGATTTCATTTCTTTGTAAGGATTCAAAAAATAACTTCATGTTTGGGAATGATGGTGGAACTGTTTCAATTAGTTCATTGAGGAATGTTGAGAATGGGTAGTTGAAGCATGAAAGTTTTTCAATGAAAGATTGGAAGATGGCTGCGCTGAAGGAACTGAAGAAACTTTGTTTTAGATGTGAAAAGTTCTTTTTGCTTAGAAAGTCTGCTTGAATTTCAGAGTACTCGTAAGACATTTATTATTATAGATATTTTTTAGGATAATGGTTTTATTGAAGTTTAAGGTTTAAGGCTTTTTTGAAGAGGTTTTGATATGGAAAATGAGGTTTTTAGAAGTGGGTGTTAGGGTGTTAGTATTATTATTAGCATTAAAACTTGGGATATTGTGAGTAATATAATCTTTATGATTTTTTAGCTTATTATATTAACACATTTCAAAACCTAGCAAATAAATAATAGCCCTCAAAGCCATACAAAATATAAAACAAAAACTGAAATCCTTAGTTAATTCTACCGAAAAACCCTTCACATATAATAATCTAAATGATATACAAAGAGCAGCAATCTATTGAAAACCTCTTAAAAGAAGACAAGAACTTCTGCAGGGCAACACCAAAAATTGCTAAACACGACATAAGTAGTTGGAACTCTGAAGGTTTCCCATCTATAAACTTAAATGTTTTTAGTCCAACAAGAAAACCATTCCGCAAACTAAACTCCAAAATGAAAATCTCTCGAGCTTCAGCTGAAACTATTGTCTTTCAAAATTCCCCTTTAAATAAATCTATAACAATAACAGAACCATATGAAGAACCAAACGATAAAACTGATATTAAAAAATTAAACGAAAGATATAGCATAAAAGATTTCACTCCAGTAGATGAAATACCTACTTTTGAAGTTAGATTCGCAAACAAACTAACGAAATTCCATGGGCGAAGTCGGAAAAAAACTGAAAGTTATAGGTCGAAATCATTAGAAAGTAATAAAGCTAATGCTGAATTTACACATTTTGATATATCATTTCCAGATAACCCTAAAGGCCAAAACCGACCAAGTAATAGTTTATCTGTTTACCCACAGAATTACTATGAAAAATTTTTCTTTGACCCTCAATCCGGGAAAACTGTAAAAGCTTTTAAAACTGATAAAAATGTTGGATTTAATTGCACGACGCCTAAAATTGGAGAAAGATCTGTGCATGTTGTTAATAAGAAACCTCATAGACAAGAACATTTTTTGAACTTTTCCGCTGTGACGAAAAAACCTAGTCAAAGCACTTTGAAAACTAGTATTAAGGAATTATTAAGCAATTTTAGACTGCCTAAATTACAGAATAGGTCTCCTATATCTGGGCTTGTTGTTTATAGTTCAGGGATACAAAATTATGCTAAGCCTTACTAATATAATATTTCATTTGTCAGATTTTGGAATTTTGACAGAAAAAAAGAGTTTTGGCATGATTTTGGGTTAGAGAATAGTATAGTAATTATTGGGATTTTTATTTGGTTTATAGGCTTGAATAGGAAAAATTTTTTTGGCTTTTTTTGATAATAATAAGAGTTATGGGTTAGGATTAATTTTAGGTAAAACTAGTTTTTTTTTCATGAGATATGCGATTTATTTGTGATTTTTAAGGTATTTTGTATAGAAATGAGCTTTATCATGACAATATTTTAGTTTTTATATAACAAATTTGTAGTGTTGGCTATAAATATGCTTCCTAATAATAATGCTTAAAAATATGATGAGATTTTATAATATAAAACAATAAATGAAGTTAAGTAATCTTAGGATTTATATAATAATATCTAGTAATTTATACTCATAACAACACTTTCTTATATTTTTTCCTTTTTCAGTTTTGACTTACATGATTTTCATATATGTGGTAATTAATGGCATTCGGAATAGTTCCAAAATTAAGAGATCGGATTTTAGCAAGCTATAATTGGCACCCTTGGATAAAAAAACGTATGCTAGCTGACAATGGATGGTTTACTATATTTCATTGGTGTCCTTGGTTTAAATGGGCTATTGTTATCGCTAATATTAAAGACATGTCAATCCCTGCACAGAATGTTTCTTTGCCTCAGCAGTGTGTTGTGACAATAACTGGATTTGTATGGTCTAGATACTCAACTCAGATATATCCATTTAATGGGAATTTCCTTGCTGTAAATATTTTTATGGCATTTTCAGGTATCTATCAGCTAGTAAGAAAATTGTAAGCCCTATATAGCAACTATTACCGCGAGAATGGCAAATTGGATTAGGCTGTTAATTTAGGTAGTAAATAATTTCAAATACGTAAAGTTGAAAATTCCAGTTTAAAGGAAGAATTTTTATGGTTAATTTTTAATATGGTATTAATAAAATATTTCATAATAAAACTTAAGTTGAAATTATGATAAATGGTCCTACAATATAAAAAAGCATAAGTTTGAGAGGATTTTATGAGGAAAACATATCATATTAGTCAAAATTATAACCTCTTAAAGCATTTTGGTAAATACTCCTTCGAAAACTCTTCCAAAGTCAAAGTTTCATCAGGACTTTTATTAAAATACTGGAAAATCCAACATGTATCCCTATACGTAACATCTCTAACCCTATATAAAACTTGATTAATTTCTTCTTGACATACTGGATTTTTTCCAAAAACCCTAAATACCACTTCAGGTTTATGTCCTTGTCTTTTCCAAAGCTGTCTATATTTTTCCATAATCACTTCATGCTGTATATGTTTTTCCAACAATTCTCTAAGTATTTCCAAAGTCTTTACACAAAATTCCTTGCTTTTCCCATAGTCTTTTTTATCAAG
This sequence comes from Stentor coeruleus, assembly GCA_001970955.1. Taxonomy (NCBI): domain Eukaryota; phylum Ciliophora; class Heterotrichea; order Heterotrichida; family Stentoridae; genus Stentor; species Stentor coeruleus. The sequence continues at coordinate 21,693 of MPUH01000884.1, read as the reverse complement.
ATAAGGAAGAAAAAGGCTTAAAAGTTCAGAATTCGTCAATCTTTTATTATAAGTTTTAGAGTAATGATAGAAAATCAATTGGATTTCTTCTTTTGTATATGAAATTCTTAAGACTTCTAAACTTTCGATGAAATCAGATTCAGTTGTGAAACCAAGGCTGTTTTGGTCAAAGATTTTTATAAGAAAATCAGTGTTAAAGTCAGGACAGGATATGAGTTTTTTTTTCACTTTGTCGATGAGGTCTTGAAGTTCGAGCATTACTGTGAGCATTTGTATAAGGACAATGTTTGGATTGGATTTGTGAGGTTTTTCGGGTGATGAGGATTTTTTGTATTTTTTAAAACTTTTGAAGTGGGGTTTTTTAGGGTTTGTGGAAGAGGATATGTTTTTTTGGGGTGGGTTAGGGTTTTTAAGTGAGGGTTTAAGAGGTTTTGAAAGGTTTTGGGGGATTTTAGAATCTAAGGCTTTGAGCTGGTCTTTTGATATTGGGTTTTTCGATGTTGAGTTATTGCTTTGATTTATGAAAATTTCTTCTGATTGGTCGCTTATGCTTTCCATAAAAATATTATTGAAAAACTATATAAAATATACTATAACTTTTTAGCCTACTCATCATAACATATAATGAAAAACATACAAAATGCATACTTTCCCTTTAAAACCTCATTATTTTACATCAAACTCTATCCAACCTTTCTTCCATCTCCACAAAATCCTCCTATTATCATCTAAAACCCCAATTTTTTAACTTTAAACAATTTATCCATAAATTTCCTATACATTACTATAAAAAACTATCCATTATATTATTAATTATGCATATAATCTGAAATTGACTGGTCGTATTCCACATTAATCTGATTAATCAAAAACCTTAATGATAAGTCCAACTCAGACCCGGCCGATTCTCTAACAGTTTTCCTAATAATCATCCCAGGCTCAGAACTCAATTCTTCAATAATTTGTAAATCATCATTTCTAACTTTTTTCTCATACTTCCCTATAATAAATGGGCTTTTCCTAGTAACTTCCATACTATCATCCTCAGCTTCATTCATATCAATTCTATTTAAATCCTCCTTCACCCTACGATTTTCTATCTCACTTCTCTTCAACACATTATCAATTTCTTCAAAAAACCCTTCTTTAAACGACAATATAATATCTAAAAACTGGTCTTTCAAATTCTGCAGTTGGTTTTTCTGTTGTAAATCCTTAGCTTCTAAATTTTTTTCAAACCATTTAGTCATTTCATCAATTTTCCCATTAAACTTCCTTTTTTGTACTTCGATTTCTAAGTTTTTTTCCAATATGATTTTTTCTAAAGGCATACTCAAAGACTTTGAGTTCATTTCTCTAATCAACCTGTCCATATCCTGTTGATTTCTTCTTATTTTCTGTTCTTGTCTTTCATGTAAAGTCTGTAAATACTGAGCATGTTTACTATTTGTATTATTAAGTTCTTGAGTCAAAGATGCTATTGTTTCATTAGCTTGTTTTAATTGAGTACTCATTATAAGAATTTCTTCATTTAACCTAGTTATGTTGTTTATATATTTTTTCTCTGTAGATTCAGAGAGTTCTTGAAGATTAGAAGAGATGTTTAGAGTTGCTGTGTTGTATCGACTATGAAGAGCATTAAAGTGGATTGTGTTACTTGTTGGGGAATTTGCTTTAACTTCTATAGAGATAGAGTTTTTGTTTAGGGATGAGAAAGGGAAACTTGATGTTTTTCTGTGGTAAGCCTTTCTGGGGGAGAGGCTTGTGGTTGAAAAAGTTTCTTTAGGTTTGTCTGGACTTAAAGGTAGTATTTGGCTTGGATTAGCTTTTGAATCCATATATATTGACAGGTATGCTGCTGATATAATGTTAAAAATTTTAGAGTTTAGAATGAATATAGAGAAAAAAATCTGGTAAGGGGTTTTATAAGAGATTTTGGAAGGAATTGATTGGGTTGTTGTTTATACAATAAATGCGTTTATTTTTGATAAACAATCAAAAAATGCTTTTTTATTGTGCTATTTTCTAGTATAAATCTTATAATCATATATAAATTAGTTATTAGGTAAATACCAATAGATTTTTAAACATCTTCTACTCTGAATCTCAAAAAACATGCATCCCATTTACGCCCCAAAGCAAAGCGAAACTATAAAAAAATCTAAAAATATGTTCATATAAAAAATAATACCATAAAAGCATAAAAAGCTTATCTCTTCATATCTCATAATAATCCATACCATATTCCCTTATCTTCTATTATATACAAGTATCTAAAAACCATAAAACCCTATCTTTAACTATTATTATTATTTAATAAAATCTATATCATCTACCAATTTTCTCTATTAATTTGCTTTTTAATCTCTATAGTTTCCTCATAAAGCATCTGAGCAACTAAACTCATTTTCATTTTATTCATTCCCACATCATCTGATCTTTTATCCTCTGATAATGTTGCACAAGTATCAATATCATTACTTTCTAAATTAGAAAATTGATTATTCCAGTTTTTATTCTTATAGTTCTGTGGGGAGATTATTATTCTTTTCTGTTTTCCATTAGTAAATAATGTATTTTTTATACTTATATTTGTTTTCAAATTTGTCGCTAAGTCAAATGGGCAACTTTTATATCTTGATAGTTTTTTATTTGGTTTTTTTTTCATACGAGATTTCAGTAGCCATGCTTTTCTTGACACTAAAATAAGCTGTTTTTTTAAACTTATCAGTCTCATGCGTAAAAATTTATAAAGATCTGTTTGGATGTTTGATTTTACCAGGACCTCAGTTTTATCTATCATTTTTGAGATGTTTTTGCTTAGGGTTTCTGTCAATTTCTCAGACCTGATTAAAGATTTATCATAATCAGAAATGAGGCTGGTGTTTAAGTCTGTAAGTTTATAAAGGTTTTTTTTGATTGATGATAAAGATTCTTTAATAGAATTTTTTTGTAAGAAATAATCAGAGTCTTTTATTTCTTTCACACTCATGCCTATCTTTTTAATCTTTCTAGAGCTATCGTACATTGTATTTATAAGTATCTTTCTGTCAAAGTCCACTTTTCCATACATAACTTCCAATAGCAAAAGATTCTTATCAATAACTTTCCTTTCCAACACTTCAAGTCTCTTCTTAATCTCAACATCCTCTTTACCACAAATATTTCCCATATTCTTAATTATAATGCTATGCTTTTGATATCTTTTAAAAGCCATCATTAATCATAAATAATAATTCAAACAAAAAATTATTTATCATCAAAAATCGCCATAACTAACATAATATAACATCCCTGATATATAAAATCATTATTATCTACCTATAAAAAACATAAAAACTTTATTTTTTCTTAATCAAAAATCCAAACTGCCTTTACAAATTTCTATTTTTTTCTGATCAAAAAATCCTAATTGATATTGATTATAGGTTGAATATACATAAATCCTAATGTTTATTATATCTTAAATATTTACAAAAGTATAAAATCATCTTTTAAACTCTTCAAATACCCAAATTTCGCATATTGTCCATAACCAAAAAATTTAGATAAACCATTATATTCCTCAACTCCAGAATTAATAAATCTCCTTTAAACCATAAAAAAAATATTATAATATAAATCAAACAGTAAACTTAAAGTATTTTATAATAAATCAAACATTTGCATATAATCCTAAATCATTTCATCACAGCGATTCATTAAGCTTATTTAATTTCAGATTTAACTTGGCAATTATATATTTCTAGTAATACAACCCAAGTTATAAAGTCAAATTTTTATAGTTGAAATAATATTTGCAACTCATTAGTCCCTATCGCAAAGCAATAAAGAAAACTAAAAATTCTAAAAATACTTAAAATATGTCAATTTTATGATAATCTATATATTATGTATATAAACTACCTACTCAATACTTGTTTTAACCCTTCAAGAACTTTTGCTTTAATATAAAAAAGTACTCAAAAGCAAATAATTATCTTAAAAACAAGTAAATTTATATTTTCACCCCTATTATTACAGGTTTATAATAAATAAAATTAATTCTATACTTATTATTTATGTTGCTAATAAAATACACATAGTTACAAATATTTTTTAAAGTTAATTTCAATTAAATATTATCATATCAGTTTATTTTTATTAAAATTTACGATTTTGTGATAATTGTTTTTCTTTTATGAGTTTTTGTAAGTCTTTTATATCATTAAAACCTTCCCGTTCCAGTTCGTATTTTGCGCTTTTGATTTTAGGTGTCATTTTTGAGAAATTTAATTGGGATATACGATTGAGTTCTGAGAATGGATCAACACCTGTTCTTGTATTTGGATCTTTTGGACAATCTTTACTTGTATGTCCATGATCTTTACATGATGTACATGAAAAGAAGATTTGAGGGGGTTTTGGGGTTTGAGTTTTTTTATGTTTGGATGTGCTACAACCTGGGCTTTGTTTTTTAGTTTTACCACAACAACGATAAATGAATCCATTCCATTGAAAAGGATGATATACGCATGACCAGTCAAAATTCGTCAGGTTGTTAAATTGACGATTACAAACTTCACAAGTTTCTTGATGGTCAAGTTCTTCTAGTTTATGGAATTTCCCTTGTGGAAGATCTTTTTTCATATCCCTCTGTAGTATATTTTCCCCAAAAGTCCGCATAAAAACTTCTTGAGAAAAATTCGTCATTCTCTGATTTACGACAATTATTTCATCATTAGAAGTATCATGTATTGTAGTTTCATCATCTTCATAAGTTTCCATTGTTAAATAATAAAAGCAAAAGTAAAATCTTAGTGTGGAAAAAATTATATTTTTTTATGTTTACATTTTGATTATATAAATTATAAGGTTTTATCTTGTAAGTTCTTGATAAAGTTTGTCTGCATGAGCATTGAGCATGTTTTTCATTTTAGTTTCTCGATCGTTACTTTCTTGCTTTTCTCTTGCTAGTTCTTGGCTTTGGATGACGATTTGTTTCATGAGTTCTCTGATTTTTTCTTCAAAAAAATCGGCTTTGAACTTTGTTTCTTGGTTTTTTTTAATGAAAATACTACTTCGCCATATGGAAACACATGATTTTTTCATAGTTTTGCCCTTTTTGCTCAGTAAAAATTGTAGGGTTTTTAGGATTTTCGACTTCCTCTCTGTGCTTTTGATGTATTTTCTCCATGCTTTCTTAAGGTCGTGGTTTGTTTTAATCCTAAACACTTTTTTCAAGAGTTTTTTCTTGTTTAAAACCCTTCTCCACATGCCGAAAACGCGTTTTTCCAACTTCCCAAGCACTTTTTCACTTAAAACATAGCAATTCGTCAAGATTTTATTCCTTTTCTGGACAAACTTCCTCCAACCCCTGACATATTTCCTCATAAAAACAAAAACCCCACGTTTTTTCCCTTTAGCATTCAGCCTCAGCACATAAATAATCTTCGTCATCAGGTGTTTTTCCTTCATTTTCCAAGCAAAACTACACATTTTCTGATACTTCGTATTAAAGCAACCCATTTTTCCTTTCAAATGCATCCAAGACCTATGTTTTTCCTTAATAAACTCCTTCCAAGCATTGAAAATTCCTATCAAATTTGAACTTTGCCCTTTATCAGAAATGTCATCTTTTATCGGTGAGCATGTTTGTGTTGAGAATATTGAATAAGATCTTGGAATTTCACGTTCTTTATCATAATCAACAGAATGATTTATATTTTCTTTATTTTGTAAAGCATATCTTAGACCACCACCTAGCTAAATAATATTTACCTTAAGTAAACTTCGATTTGAGTTTCTACAAGGTTCTGGACTTAGGATGTTGATAGATCGTTCTTTCATTTTTTGAATATTTTCTTATTTGAATATCTGATTGAAAATGGGAAAATAAGAAAATCTGCTTTAAATATAAGGAAATTGTAATAGATACAATAAAGGATTGTAAAGAAAAAATTATGATTTTTAAGGTAGGAAATGTGTTTTGGAAAGAAAAAATTGAGAGTTTTATGTTTTTGGATATAAAAATAATTTTTTTTTAAGATTTTGCCTTATTAATTGATGGGGTTATTTTTAGCTAAGAATTATTGAAAGCATTCAAACGTATATCTCTTAAGTATTTTCTCAATGGGTACATAACTCTAGCATTAGCTATAGTTTTTTGTTTCCAATGAGCAGCTTCCATAGTTTGTCCCTCAATTACTTTCCAAAATATTTCTTTGAGTGTTTCTATCATACTCAAGTGACTTAAAATTATCCTTTTTTGAGAAATCCGATATCCTGTATACAATTTACTTAAAGCAAAACATTTTCTTATTGGGATTCTTGGCACTTCAGCTAGCATTATTTCATCTTGTTCGATTGTAGTTTTATAACAATTCATCAACTCCAACAAAACCTGTTCCGCTTGTGTTATGACCTTTAATTCCCCCATAATTGTAAACCCCTCCTTAGGACTTTTCAATATAATTTTCCTAAAATATTCCAAAAACTGTTCATTTATCTTATAATACTTCAAATAAAACACCTTGACAATATCCTTAAGCCTTTTATACTGTGAGAAATCAATTTTTGGCATTTCTCCCGTATAATTCGCCCCAGTCATTTTGACCATCTACATATTCATCACCCTAACATAAACACTATCATATCTATTCGGTAACAAAGCAAAACCATATTCCCCAAGTAAATCAGTATTATTCAATCTTCCATAACAATTAAAAACTTGTTGACCTTTTAAAAATCCCCCTTCATTACCAGTCCTCATAACAAAATATTTATCCGCCATATCAATTTCGATTTCATCACATTCTTCATCATCCTCATCATCCTCTTCATCCTCATTTTCTTCATCATTTTCCTCATCTTCCTCATTATCTTCAACTAATTCTTCTTCATCACTACTACTTTCATAATCTCCAAGAAACTCTTCAATTTCCCAAATATTTCTCAAAAACTGAGGTTCAGCATAATTCTGAATTTTCAAGCATTTTTCTAACCGATTCATATGAGACCGTGATCTCATAGGTGCTGAGGATTCATTTGGGATGCCTTGGAAATCTTTATAATCCTTATTATTAATTAATGGATCATGAGCTTTTTTTTCTAAGAAACCTGTTGATAAAGTTAGATAATCAACATAAACATCTTCATGGTTTAAATTATCAGCTAAAGGTATAACAAGACCTTCACCATGAGAAAAAGATCTAGTCGTGACAAGTTTATAAGCCCATAGAAATGGTCCAAGTAAAGTACATTGAGGGAAAAAATCTGTATATTGAGAGAAAATTCTAGATAGAGACTCATAATAATAAAGGGCCATTTTTTCTTGTTTTTTAGATTCGAATATCAGAAACTTGTCTTGTAGTTCGTTAAGTTCCTCTTCAGACCAATCCATGAGCATTTCTGATTCCCCAACAGCCATGAAATATGGATAATAGAAACTTTTTTCTTCTTTGATAAATTCATAAGTGATATAAAACCAAAGAATATAGTCTACAGCTCGGGAATGGGTTTTAAAAAGACGTGGATGCTCGTCAAAAATAAACCCAATTTCACTATTCCGCGCTTTTTGAGGACTTATTATAATTTTTGATGGAACGAAAAGGAAACCCTGTTTAGGATGTACTTTTGTGGATGGGATATTGATTAATGCACGTGCTCCTATAACTCCATATGGGCCAAATGCAACTGGGAATTCTAACTAGATAGAAATTACGCTTGGGTATTGACAACCGTTATCTTTGAGCCATTTGATGTAAGTGTTGTAGATATTCATGTGTAAAGCAATTTCGGTGGCTTCTTCGTTTTGTTTTTCAACTGTGGGGATTAGATGCTTGAGATCCATTTTATATGTTTTAGTAATTTGCGGATTTTTTTATGATTAGATATTGTGCAGGGGTTATTAGGATTTTGCAGATAGTTTTATGGTTTAAAAGAATTTATAGGTTTAGTTGTGATGATAATGATTTTTTATATACAAATTTGATTATGCTGTTGGTATTTTTTATAGAAAGCTAGGTATTTTTATAGAAAATTAAGTATTTATATATAAAATCAGATCCAAAAAACTTAAAACCTTTACCGAAAAATCATCTCAAATACCTTAAGGAAAATATTTTAACTATACTAAGAGTTCCAATTAATAAAAGGGTCATGTGCAGAATTCAGTGCTGGTGCATTCGAATAAGAATCAGGATATTCCACAAAATGCGACGTATCTCCAGCACTAGGTAAAAACGGCACATAAGGCATTTTGATATTTTTATTGACTAATTCATCCCAATCCAAATTCTTAAACCATCTATGTCTTTTAATATCCTCAGCTTTTTTCTTAAGATTCCCATACCTTTTACTTAAGTCAATAACCAATAAATGTTTAACCAAACTTTTCGCATGGGTATCAAAATTCCTTGGAAACTGATATTTGCATTTTAAGATTTTTTGATATATAAGCATTGGATCATCATCATTAAAAGGATCAATTCCAGCAAGCATTTCATAAATAATTACCCCTAAAGTCCACCAATCTACAGGTTTATAATGACCTTTATTAAGTAATACTTCAGGGGCAATATATTCAGGGGTTCCACATAAAGTATAAGTTCTTTCTTCAACTATTTTGGCGAAGCCAAAATCCGTCAGTTTTAAATACCCATCAGCATTAATAAGAAGGTTTTCAGGTTTTAAGTCACGATATATAATATTCATTGAATGTAAGTATTCAAACATTAAAGATATCTGTCCTGCGAAAAGCATGGCTTGTGTTGAATCGAACTTACCAACTTTTCTTAAATAAGTAAACAAATCCCCACCTGGAACAAACTCCATTCCAAAGTACAAATAAGAAGGGTCTTGGCAAAACCCTTTCAAATTTACAAGAAATGGGTGGTTCGTTATTCTTAATATATGATGTTCACTTGCCACATGATCAACTTGTTTAGTTCTAATGATATGTTGTTTTTTCAAAGACTTTAAAGCAATAAACTCTCCTGTAGCTTTAACCCTCGCTATCCTAACCCTACCAAATGCTCCAGTGCCCAGAGTGCGCATAATTTCTAAATCCTCAAGTTTTAATGTTTGGGCCATTTATAACTTATTTGGAGTTTTATATCTTAAAAGCCTATAAATATTAAAAAATCTTCTAACCTCAAATTTTACCTAAAAATAACGATTTTCTATTAAAAACTATTCCCTTGATCAGCAATAAGACCTCCTTTTTTATAATGTGATGGTGGGTCAAAGCTTGGAGTATACCAACTGACTTTATTCTTATAAGCAAAAGATACTTGATAGATTGAATACAATATTAAGGCAATACTGAAAATCCCAATAAGTCTCATAAGCCAAGAATTCTTATAATTTGCTGTTGAGTTTAGGAGAATTAGACCTAAACTACCTAATGATATAAGAAAACTCATAAGGAAACCTTCGAGGATATATTGAGAACGAGGACCTTGAGCTATGAATTCATCTTCACCTGTTTGAGGATTTGTCCCTATTAAAGATGAAGAATGGATAATATCATAAACAACACCAGCCATACAGGTTATATAAATAATTGTACAGCCAAACCACCAAAGTTTAGGACTAGTAAAGTTGTGTTTGATGAAATAAACTAAAGCGAATATCAAAATGAGTATTGTTAAGACTATTGATATAGGAAGAATAGTTTGAAGTAAACTTTTTTGGATTGTCACATCACGTTCGGTTTTTTTGTTGATGAAGTCGAGGATTTTGTTAGAAGTGATTTCTTGGCCGTCACGATATTCCCAAAGTTTTGACCTGTCGATTGAGTAGGATGTGGTTTCTTCAGTAAAGCTTTTTGTTGACACATAAATATTTGGGATGTTAGAAAAGCCAAACTTTTGATATATGATTTGGGTTTCTTGGCCATAGTCTAAAAAGGCAAAAAAAACAGGTTTGGCTTTGTTTTCGTTTTGATCTTTAGGTTTTGTATGCCCAAGTGCTTTATATGAGTATGCGATTTCATTGAATATAGGTTCGAGGGCTTGACAACCAGGACATTGAGACTTGTACATATAAGAACTGAAAAACACGACGATTATATACTGACGCGATTGATCAACAACATACTTTTTAAAGGTTTCAGCTGTTAAAGATATCACATCATGGGTTTTTGATAGCTCCAAAAGGGTCTCAACTTTAGTCTGTTGTTCCTGGCATTGAACTTTCATCACAACACCCAAGCAGCAAATCAATAAGAAAAGTCTCACCATTAATATGTCAGTCGTAGAAGCTGTAACTAATGTCCTGGAAACCTACTTGGGGATCACAAGCACTCGGCACTCAACGACAACTTTTTTTCACACAAACAAACCCCCAAGCATCAGCATAAGACTTTATTTGAAGCGCCTTGAGCAGTATATGAAATGTTCAGAAGAAACTTATATTCTGGCTTTAATCTATTTGGACAGGGTTACAGCTAAGAAAACTGACCTCGTTTTGAACATTTATTGCATTCATAGGCTTTTCCTTTCAGCTTTAGTTGTTGCGGCTAAGTTCTTTGAGGACCGGTATTACAAAAACTCGTATTATAGCAAAGTTGGGGGAATTGCAAACCCTGAACTTAATACCCTTGAAATGGAGTTCCTTGTTTACATTGATTTTAGGCTTTATGTTTCGAATGAAGAGTATGAAAACTATTACAACACATTAATCGAATATTTCGGTAAGAAGCAACAGCCTTAATGTAAGTAGATGATATAAATAGATAGATTAGATTTTAAGATTTTGGGTGTTAGGGGAAATTTAGTTTTTGGGTGTGATGGTGGCTTTAGGTTTGAAAAGTAGATAAGAAGATTTTTTTTTTAAAGAGTGTGGGTTTTATGTTTAGGATTATTCAAAAATTATAGGCGTGTGTAAAAGAATTGGTAGGTTTAGTTAATTTTTACTTGAGTTTTTTTATGGAATTTTGATAGTAATAACGCTTTATAGAGATTATAGGAATTTTAAGTATTTTTTATATAATCCTTTAAATTTACTTATATTAAAAACTACTTGAACCATTTTTGCTTATATTTTGCATAACTTAAAGCTATGATCTAAAGAATATATAATCTTATAACATATCCTCTTGATATGAATTAATTTACAATAATTATATCATGAACCTGAAAAACAAGTTTATATATGAATATCATATATATTTTGTATAATCTAAAGAAAAGTGCTTATAAAAATATTTTTATAGTTTTAATATTAAAATTTTTGAAATTTCTGATCTAATCCCATTGACCACTGCATATTTGCAATTGTTTAAAAAGGCGATAGACATTATAAAATAACTATCAATCAATTTCATGGTTTTCTTTTTTTTCTTTTTAATATCATAAACATTAATTTCATTGTTTAAACAACACGCAAAAGCTATAAATTGAAGATTTGGGTAAATTTTGACATCTGTGACCCAACCAGGATTTTCTCTAATAATCTCAATTATATTCCCAGTATTAAAATCCCATATATGACAAGATTTTTCTATTGAACCTGATACAACATAAACATGGTTTTCATCAAAATCTAAAGAAATCACCCCATCTGTTTGATCTATAAATTTCCTTATGACTTTCTTACTTTTAAGATCCCATAAAATTATTTGACCATCTAAACTGCCACTAACCAAAACATTCTTTGCTTTATCTATTTTAATACAAGTAATAATTCCTATATGCCCATTAAATATATACCAATCTTGCATATTTTGTATATTATAAACCGCAATTTTGTTTTTGTTTTTATAATTATAAACCCCAGTCATTATAACTACCAAAAAGCATTTTACCAGGAAAAATTCACGAGCCAAATCAAAATTTAATGTTTTAAAACCCTCTTCGTTATTTAAATTCCATACTCTAAATGTATTATAATTGTTAGTTACAAGTATATTCAGTTGATAACTATAACATATTTTCATAGCATTAAATTCTCCTATTTTTATCTTCCTAAATATTTTATTTAATTCAATATCCCATATAAAAATCCTTCTCTCACCTTTAGTATTTAATGCTGTAAATATCAAAAACTTGCCTTCATTATCAAAATTCATATCCTTAATTCTCCCTTTACTAACTACAAAAGGTTTATTTAAAAAAACATTTTCATATAGACAAACATTTAAAACACCAGTATTAGTCCCAAAAGCAAAAAAATTGTTTTTTAAAGCCATACATCCTATATTTTTTTCATTTTCATAACTGATTATCAAAAGTAATTCTCTAGTATAAAAGTTTATCAGTGAAAGTTTCTTTTGTTGTGTGAAAAAAAGCCCATGATTATTAGAGATCATTGAGGTTAGGATTATTAATGATTGACTTTCTAAGAGGTTTTTTATAGATGATGAGGACCAAAGTTCAGTATAATATAATGAAGTACTTTTTAGGGTTATTAAAATAGATGAGTTATCAGGGGAAATTGATATACGAGTTACACTTTTAGGAAGGTGTCTGAGACTGAAAACTTGTTGGGATGTTATTAAGTCCCATATATGAATACTGAAGTCATCTATATCACAAGAAGTTCCTGAGCCTGTGATAAGATATTTAAGGTCATCTGAGACAACAGCACAACTAATGCTTGAGCAATGATTATATAAAAATATTCCTTGTTTTTCAAGTTGGTCTATTTTATTTTCCACAACATAATCAGGTACTTTTTTCAATTGAAAATACATTTTATAAAGTAAATAATCCGATCTCTATCCTATTAAAAAAATCTAAAATGGATCATGACACAACTGAAGCAATCATAGTCGACATCGGTTCTTATTTAATCCGTGCAGGGCTTTCCGGTCATGACTCACCAAAAATTATCGAAGAAACAGTAGTAGGTTGACCAAAATTAGCTGGGGCAGTAACAATTGACCATAAAGACATGTATATTGGCCGAGAAGCTATGGAAAAAAGGGATATTCTAACTTTATCTCATCCAATGAAATATTCTACAGTCCAAAACTGGGAAGAAATCGATAAAATCTATCATCACATATTTTTCAATCAACTTATAGTAGATCCAAATCAAAGTCAAATCCTCATAATGGAACCACCATTAAATAAAAGACAATATAGAGAAAAAATCACAGAAGTCATGTTTGAAACTTTTAGTTGTGGGGTTTTTATCTAGCTAATTCAAGCGTAATGTCTCTTTTTGCTACAGGTAGAACTACAGGTATTGTTATAGAAAGTGGCTTAAATGAAACTTTTATTGTCCCAATTTATGAAGGATATGCTTTACCACAAGCAACATTAAAATTACCTATAGGTGGTGAGGAAATAACGAATTTCTTAATAACAAATCTTAAAACTAGTGGAATTGATTTACCACATAGTAAAGAGTTTGAAGTTGCTCAGGATATAAAGGAAAAATACTGTTATTTATCTACTGATTATCAGCAAGAATTAAATTCTTTAGGGATTTCTTCAGGGATTACTAGAGAATATGAGTTACCTGATGGGAATAAGATTATTTTGTCAGTTGAAAGGTTTAAAAGTCCTGAGATTTTATTTCAGCCTTTGTTGTATGGAGTTGATCAAGCTGGGATTCATGAACTTGTATATAATTCTGCGGTTAAATGTGATGCGGATATTAGAAGACAATTATGTGGGAATATTATATTAAGTGGGGGAATACTATGTTTCAGAAAATTAAAGAAAAACTTAATAGGGATATTAAAAGCTTAGCTCCAAGTAATATTGATATTGTTGTTAAAGCACCACCTAAAAAAAAACATCTTGCTTGGATTGGTGGGGCAATATTAAGTTCTTTGGATAAGTTTAAGATGTGGATTAATAGTGAAAGAAAATATCTTGCTTGGATTGGTGGGGCAATATTAAGTTCTTTGGATAAGTTTAAGATGTGGATTAATAGAGGGGAATATGATGAGTTTGGAGCTCCTGTTGTCCATAGAAAATGCTTTTAATGAGGTAAAATTGTGTAGTGGGTGTTAGGAATAGAATTTATGTATATATTTATTATGGTATATGAAAATTTTATATGAAGTTGATTAATTGGTATGCTTATTTTAGGTTAGAAGGGAATTATGATTTATGGAAGGAGGTTTTGGAAATTACTATGTAAATCAGTGTAGAGAGTTTAAAGGTTGTGCTATTGGTTGCATGTGAAAATAGATAAAAGATTGTTGAGAACTGGTAAATTGTAAATATGTTTGAGTAATAAAAAGAAGATATTCTTTATTACTTGATATCGAAAAAGTAATAAAAAACCCTATCTCTGATCAACATTTTTCTTGGTACTGTCAAATCTTTAGAGATAATATTTTTAGCTAGAACAGCATAGATCTTAAGATATTATGAATTTTATTTATGTATACAAAGAAAACATAGGCAATTCATATACCATTGTAATAATTCTTATCATAACATTTCTTACTACTTCTCTTTAATACAATAGCATAACTATATTATTCTAAACAAATAAACATATAATCCCTAACCCATAAAATAATCATTATCATCTATAATAAACTTAAACACATCTAATACATTTCCCTTACTTATAACTGCAAAGATTTTAATATGCTTATAAAACTCAACTTTATAAAAATGTCTCCTCTGCTATTACTAGCTTTTATCCTAATAGCCCATAGTTCAAAATGCTCTGAATCTTTATATAGAACATTTAACGACACTTTAGTTTCTGTTCTTTCAAAAGATTTATCATCAGTAGACTTATCTATATTATCATATTCAGGAAAAGGTCTTAATGAACTTGGTCATTATGAAACATGTATTAGAGATCCTAGTCTTACATTTTATACAATTCATGTCCCAACATCTTGGTTTCAAACTCATATAGGCATATGTTTACCAAACACATGCAAAGCTGATGACGTACAAAACTTTTTTAATGAGAATCTTCCAGATTCCCACCTTCAAGTTGGGTCAATAAATTCAATTCCATATCCCCCATCAGCGTATTTTATATTGCTTATGCTTATTTTACTATTTATTCTTGGGTTTTTAGGGATTTACTTACCTTCAAGGCCACAAAAAGGCTTTTTGACAAATTTCTTGTATTGTTTTTCTTTAAAAGCTAACTATAAGGCTCTTATGCAAAAACGTGTAGCTAAAGATAATGATTATTCAAGTGTTCTTGATGGAATTAGGGTTATATGTATGGTACAGGTTATAAATATTCACTGTTTTAGCTTTAAAACACATATGGCTGTGTATAATTTCTATGAAATGGTTGATATTTTTGGTACTTTTTGGGGTAAGTTCGTGTATTCTGGAAGTTACTGTGTAGATGCGTTTTTCTGGATGGGAGGGTTTTTATTAGGTTTTTTGTTGTTACAAGAAGTTGAAAAGAAAAGAGGCAAATTCGGCACTTTAGGATGGATTTTGGTATTTGTTCATAGGATATTAAGGATACTTCCTGTGTATGCCTTTTTTTTGATATTATATAATAATATTCTCCCTTCAATGAATACTGGGACTATGTGGTATAATACAGATATTATTATTAAAGATTGTGATGAGTATTGGTGGACTGTTTTAGTGTTTATGAACAATTTTATCCCTAGTGGATATGGGAATCAATGCTTAGGAGTGGGATGGTATCTAGCTAATGATTTTCAATTTTTTGTCTTAGGAACTTTATTAACTGTTATGTACTACCGCACAGCCAGATGGTTTTCATGGTCACTACAGTTAATAATGTATATAGCAGGGATAATAATCTCATATTCAATAGCTCAAGCTTACGATTATTCCTCCTTTCCACCATCTTCTAAAAACTTCTCAGGTGGTGATCGAGACTTTTATCACATTCATTACACAAAACCTTATACCCGGTTTTTCCCTTATGTCTTAGGCTTATTCTGTGGTTTTATATTCCTCAGATACTACAAACAATATATTTCTAAAGAAACAGACACACATTCTGATCATATAGCTAGTTATATTATCCTATATTCCAAACACCCAAAATTCAGTTATATAATATTTATATTTGGTATTGGACTAGCATATTTTCTTATAGCAATACAATTTGAATTATATGAAAATACTAACATTCCTGATCTATGGACACCTTGGCAACATTATATTTTCTTATCAACTCAACGTTTACTTTATGGTCTGGCATTATCTTGTACTGTTTTACCTTTACTTTGTGGTAAAATTAGATTTGTTAGTTCGATATTATCGCATAAGGTTTTTAGTCCTTTAGCCAAACTTACTTTTTCTTGCTTTTTGGTACAGTTTGGGTTGATTTTTGGTGTTACGGCTAGTCAAAATGTTGGCATGCAGTATTATGCTTTGACGCAGTTTAGAGATGCACTTGTTTGTGTGGTTTTATCTTATGCTTTGTCTTTACCGGTATATTTGCTTGTTGAAGCACCTTTTGCTAATTTGGAGAAGCTCTTGTGTTCTGCTTTTACAGGGAATAAAAACAGGTAATTTAATAGATAATAATCATAGAGAGAAAAATTATTATATATAAGAAAGATAGGAATTATAAGTTTAGTTATAGTTGAAAGTTTTAAGCTTTGAGTTTTTTGAGATGAAAATTTTACTTAGAAATTTAGGAAATTTTATGGAAAATTTTACCCTGTTGAGTGTTTTTTATCTACATAATAAAAATATGAGTAAATTAAATTGGGTAAAACTTCCATGCGCTCATGGAAAAAATCAAGTAGAAGATTATTGTGAGGAATTCTTCAATTCGAAACCTACTCTTATAAAACATCATATATTAGCATATAGAAAAGAAGAAAATAACTATCATCTGTATGAGCTTTTTCTAAGAATGTACATAGAATTGATTTACAACAAAAATCAATTAACTGAATTAGAAGAATGTAAGCTAAAACAAGAGAAATTTATGGAAATACTCAATAGAGTTATTCATGTAAGTGATTTGAAGGATTTCATGAATTGCCGCATTACTGTTGATGATTTTAAACAATTTATCCAGATACTTATGCAAAATCTAAACATTTATACGGACATCGATGATATATACAAGCTTCTCTCTGTTAGCATGAATTATGTTGATATTTTGTGTAGAATTATAGTTTTAGAAAACTTTAAGGAAAACTTTTCTTTACAAGAATCTGAAATAAAAAAGGAAGAATGGGTAAATTGGATATGTGATGTCTCTGAAAATGCAGAAGGGTTGATTATAACATATATAGCCCGAGCTTTTAATTGCAATATAAAAGAGTTTACGTATTTCAAAGAGGCAAAATATCATGAATACAATAGTCCCAATTCACAATTTACTATTTACTTTTTTAGAAGGGGAAATAGATATACAGAGTTATGCAATATTCAACATATAGAAAATCTTAGTATGGATTTTAGCTAATACATTAGTTAGTTAATATTTTTTATATGATTATGGATGTGTGTTTATTTTATGAATAAATGTCTTTTTATATCAGATTTTTTTATAGATTAGTAGTGATTTTTATGATAAAATTCGTGAAAACTGATGTAGAAAAGGATATTTTAAGCTGAGAAATATGTTTAAGATATTTTTTGATGTTTTTAGTTTTTTATATAATTTTATAGTTTTTAGTTTTCAGATATATGAAAAGTTCGTGGTTAAGGATGATAAGTTTTAGTTTATATAGAAAATATACATGACCATAGAATTAAAATTTGTATATTGAAAAATTAAATTATTGGTTATGGTTTTTACCTGTAAATATGATTGTTAGCATGATATTCATATTGATGATTGTGTTTTATACACAATTTTTTTCTTCTGATTGTGTGAATAAAATCATAAAAAATTGTAAGTATATAACTAAATTCCCATAGTATTTCTAAAAAATCAATAATACATAGAAAACTAATATTAATGTTTTTATTATCAAGAATTTAAAGTCAACAATCAGCTTAGTATTTTAACAAGTGAAAAATTTAAAATATTGTAATTAATAAAAATTAGATTCGATAATTTTGATTATGAAAAACTCATAAAAAAAAGTTATGCTAGTATCTTCCAAAGAGTCTAAACTGTTTTAAAAGCATAAAACTTTAAAGCCTTTAAACTAATTTGCATAGAAAAATACTCTTAAAATATATGTTTGAGAGTTAATATGGTGCATTTTTAAAATACTTGATAGAGAAATGTGCTAATTTTATATTAAATCAACACAGTAAAAACCATTTAAACTCCCAAAGGAATAATCAAAACAAAGCCAAAATGAACTTCTTAGCCACAATCCTCTAAAAATCTATCATCTCTACCCTTTCTCCCTAAACCCATAACTTTTTCTTTAAGCCATAAACTACTCTGCATAACTTACCTTTAGGATTCCCAAACTTACATATAAAAATGGTCAACCCAGATATTTATAGAACTCCATCCATCTTCACTCACACCACAGATATTTATAGAACTCCATCTATCTTCACTCACACCACACTTCCCAATACCATTAAAAACTATCTAAAACCCAACAAAAATCATCATCATCCCCTTTCCTCAATTTAACCATACAAAACTCTTATCATCTTTTATTTTTCCCTAGCACATATTTTGCATATTGCTGTTACTTAGATTAAATTCACCTATACTAATAAGCATGGCAACTTTTCCATACAATGATTCGTGGTACATAAACGACTTGTTCTTTGGTTGAATATTCCAAGCTCTAAAATACTATAGAGAATCACCTCCAAACTCAAAAAACCCCTTCGAAATACCGGACATCGCAGCCTTAGGACCAGCAGTAAAAACCCTCAAAAGCCATTGGGAAAAAGAGCTAAAGAAGCCTAAACCTAGTTTTTTCAAAGCAATCTTCAGAACTATTTCTAAAGAACTCTTCATATGCTTTCTTATTGTCTTATTAGGAAATTTATTAACTTTATTCCAATCAGTGTTAATAAATTTTCTTATAATATACTTGCAAAAATCCTCTATAATCTAAAATATGTATTTAAAATATATAATTATGATAAGGTTTTTAAATGGAATAGTTTAAAGTAAATTGGGAAGACTACCAAACACGCTTTCTATTGCAATTCCGCTTTTCTTTTGTAGGATTTTTATCATGTTCCCGTCTGAAGTACTCCAAACATATGAATTTGTTTCACTATCAAAAGCTACCATAAACATTGAGTTTTTTGTAAATAACACGTTTATTAATTGAACTTTCCCTATAGAAAAACAGACTTTCAAGTTTATTTTTTCATTTGTAACTTCAAATAAGTTTATTTCATTTTTATTATGAAATAAAACACATTTTTCATTAGGAGATACAGAAAAACCTCTGAATTTATTGTGTCCTAAAGGATATGATGCTTTTTTATCCATTGTCCTTTTATCTATCAGATATAAATTATCACCAATTTCAGCTATAAACTTTTCATCATAAGTTTCAAAATAATTCTTATAATTAATTGCACATGAAAACTTCTCAAAAGGTATAGATTTGAATCCACTTATCAGACTTAAAGGTTTAAAATCAGTCTTAAGTAAGTTATTAGATGCCTTAAGTTTCATTATAACTTGATTATATATAAAACAATTTTCATCTTTCAAATTATTATTTTCCACTTTCAAACCCACTAAAATTTGCTTAATTTTCTTATCTTCATTCTTAATTTCTAATATTTTTTTTGATAAATTTTCTTTCTCTATCTGAAGTTGTTCAATTATTGAAGAAGCTGCTTCATAATCAGTTCTTAGTTTCTTGATTTCATTCTCACCATTGTTTAGGCTAATAATTATTTTTTGGGCTTCTTCAATTTGTTTAGTCAATTTCTGCTCAAGTTCTTTATTTGGGTTTTTATAAGTAGTAAAATTAAAAGTCATTGATTTTTGTATTGTTTTACTGAAATCACTTGAATCTTCAACTTCAGTGTTATCTAATATTTCTTGAGCTTTAATAATATCCCTAATAGACATTTGCTTTTCTGTTTCCAAATCCTTTATTTTCTTTTTTAAAGTGATAATTTCTTCTTCAAGTTCCTCACTTTCTTTAGTCGTAATATCAATTTTCTGTTGCATTTTATTCAAAGCTAATTCGTGAATATTTTTGCTTTTTTTTACGAATTGATCGAAATTCCATTTTTTTGTATCGGTTTCTTTTACTGTTTGGTCTTCGTTGTTAGTTAATTTGAAGAGTTTTTGGGAGAGTTCGAAATTTACTTTAATTTCTTTTTCTAGGTTGGATTTTAGTTTGGTGTTTTCTTGAGTTAAACCCATTATTGCAGCATATGGGGATTCTATAGATGGTGTTTCCAAAGAGTTATCTAATTGGATTGTATTTCTAGAGATTTCTTCTTGAAATTCAAAAGGGCTTATAGAAAACCTTGGGTTTCGGAGGCCAAAAGATTCTGCACGTTGGCAAGGTGAACTTTTTATTGATTCGATCGTGCTATTCAACGAATTAATTTCCGTTTTCATCTTATCCACCACAAGTTCTAAATTCATTTTTTCAACTTCTAATTGTTCTACATTAAACATACAATCTTTAATCACATTTTTAATTTCTTTTTCCAGCATCTTAATTTTATCTTTCAATTCTTTAATTTCATAACAAGTCTGTTTTGATTCTTCTTGCATCTCATAAATTCTCTCTTGTAACATTATTTTTTCAGCATTCACAGTATTCAAGTTTTTTCAATATCTTCTTTTTCTAACAATACAATCAATAAAAAGTTTTTAAAAAACTTGTAGAAACTGAATATTTTTAACATGTGTCTCTTTTTTAGATAATATTTTTTTTTTTTTGTCATTAACTTTTACTTTAAGACTATTAATATCTTCTGTTTTTCTTTGTAATTCATTTTCAAATGTTTTGATTTTCTCATCTTTTGATGATATTATTTCATAAATTCTCTTTTTAATTTGTCTATTTGACTTGTTATTTCATAGCATTTTTTAGTTGTTTCTTCATATTGTATGTTAAGAAAATCTTTTTCGTTTTTGAGTTTTTCGATTTCATCAAGAAGCTGTTGAGTTTCAATAATGTCATAAGTCTTATTTGAGTTTTTAAAGTTATCATTTCCTGTATAAAAGCCATAACTTATCAGGTTTTCAGCATTTTCGATTCTTGATTTTGCATTTTCAGCCTGGTCAAACACCCCTTGATCCATGTCTATCCATTGATTTTTGATTATATTACTTATAAAATCATATAATTTCTTGTTTTGGTCTTTGAAATTTACATCAAAACAGCTGTTTAGAGTTTCTTTGCTTCTTGTCACATAATACAAAAAGTTTTCAAGTTTTTTTGTCTCAGCATTTGCCGTATTGATAAGAGTATTTGATGTTTTAATAAGAACTTCTATAAGATTGTTTATTTTTTCATATGTGATACTTTCTAATGCTGATAAAGAGTCTTGAGTTGTTTTAAGACTTTCATGGTTTTTGGTTATATAAAATTTTATTATGTGCTTAGATGAAGATTCTGATGTGTGGGAAGAGAAATGAGAATTGCAAAGGTCGATGTTGCAGGATGTAGAATAAGACTGCCTTTTGATTGCATTCTTTTAGGAATGAACAAAATGTAGTATCCATATTATTATATGCAGATATTATCGTGATTAGGATAAATAAGATTTTTTGGTAGGTTTATTGGATGTATGGTATTTTTTATTGTGATAGGAGAGGTTTTAAGGTTTTGAATTTTATGTGCATGGGGAAGATGAGATTTTAATCAGCAATTTTGGAATTGGGGAAGATATTATATTTGAAGTGATAGACTTAGGG